>CM075503.1:26140000-26225000 GCA_037950675.1 Hypophthalmichthys molitrix
GGTCTACTAATACTCTAATGAGAGTTAGTTGACATGTACAGTGGGTGCAACTTTACTTGTCTAAATGGAACCATCAAAATAAAGTGTTACCAAGTATTTTTTTTTTTTTAATAATAATCACAATATACATTTCTTTGGCTTTAAAGTAGACTTGGAGACAGGGTCCAAAAATAAATACTTGCCAAGCTACAAATGTGAGTAAAAAGTAAATAATCTTTTTGGGAGAGGAAATAAAACTTTATTAGCAGCTGAAACATAATACATGAATACAAAAATTTTAAAAATAATAAGCTGAATTGAAGAGATGTGAACATTCAAATCGAATATATAGCAGCTATTTACTAATTTGCATGTCTTCTAACAACCATCATAAGTTTATCTAGGACACCTAAAGTTTCTTTCATCCTCTGTCTCCGGAACTCCATGTGGTGACACACGTTTAATATTTTGCAAATGCAAGACACCAAAAAAAAAAAAATAATAATAATATCAATTTAAAATATAAAAAACACTAAAGACAAGACGGCCTTTTTTTTACATAATTTTGTGTGAATTTGTCTGTTCATGCACAAGAAGACGTGAAAGAAAGCTCAATTCAGCATTCGTGCACTATCTGAGACACGGCTTTCTGGGCGCACTTCGAATGTTTAAACTTCCCACACATTGCACGAGTAATGAATTGAGTTCCTTTTTGCGTGTTCTTGTGCTTCAATATTTAAATTGGCAAAGATTTCGTGACGATGCAACACTGGCCCATCAGCTGTCCCTAACGTTGTTCACGTTTGTTCAGGTTTGTTCAGGTTCGTTGTTCTCACAACATTGCATTATTAGGATTCATAAAAATGTATACACACACATATACACACACACTACCAGTCAAAAGTTTGGAATCTGTAAGATTTTTAATGTTTTTAAAAGAAGTTTCTTCTGCTCACCAAGGCTGCATTTATTTAATTAAAAACACAGTAAAAACAGTAATATTGTGAAATATTATTACAATTTAAAATAACTGTTTTCTGTTTGAATATATTTTATAAAGTAATTTATTCCTGTGATGGCATAGCTGAATTTTCAGCATCATTACTCCAGTCTTCAGTGTCACATGATCCTTCAGAAATCATTCTAATATGATGATTTGCTGCTCAAGAAACATTTATGATTATTATTAATGTTGAAAACGGTTGTGTACTTTTTTTTCAGGATTCCTTGATGAATAGAAAGTTCAAAAGAACAGCATTTATCTGAAACACAAAGCTTTTGTAACATACACTACCGTTCAAAAGTTTGGGGTCAGTAAGAATTTTTATTTTTATTTTTTTGAAAAGAAATTAAAGAAATTAATACTTTTATTCAGCAAGGATGCATTAAATCAATCAAAAGTGACAGTAAAGACATGTATAATGTTACAAAAGATTATATTTCAAATAAATGCTGTTCTTTTGAACTTTCTATTTATCAAAGAATCCTGAAAAAACAATATTGTACACAAATATTTTGTACAGTTGTACACAGTAAATGTTTTATGAGCAGCAGATCAGCATATTAGAATGATTTCTGAAGGATCATGTGACACTGAAGACTGGAGTAATGATGCTGAAAATTCAGCTTTGATCACAGGAATAAATTACTTTATAAAATATATTCAAACAGAAAACAGTTATTTTAAATTGTAATAATATTTCACAATATTACTGTTTTTACTGTATTTTTAATTAAATAAATGCAGCCTTGGTGAGCAGACGAAACTTCTTTTAAAAACATTAAAAATCTTACTGATTCCAAACTTTTGACTGGTAGTGTATATATATATATGGCCAGAAAATTTAGCAAATGTCAAAAAATTAATATTGGACCCATTTCAGTGCATTTATGTTCAGTTCTTTGAATTTCATGTTTATTTCAATTTTATACTCAAAATAAAGAAAAAAACTGTGGTGATGATAATGGGTTAATAATGTTTTGCCATTGAATTTCACTGGCTCAAATGGACGTGGTCACATGGTCTGTAAGCGAGTCGCTCTCACGACACGGCATGTCCATCGCACTGCAGTTGACTGTCATGCTGGTGGATCAGTTCTGTGGCTTTGTGCTTGTGTCTTTGATGGTCACCTCGCGTTGGCCTCTTAGCCCCCCGCCTGGCCGGGCTCTCCACCTACAGGGTGTGTGGCTCTCAGATACCGCCCAGAACTCCAGGAGAGGAGGAGAGAGACGGACGGGCAGAGGAGAATGATTCTCAGAGATAGGCCTGTCCTTTAGTCTGCACTGACCTATCCAATTCCCCGCTCTTCTGCCTGTCTGCCTTTGAACCGCTGACATTGAGTGACTGTTCACTCTGCCTCAGCAGCTGGCTTTGCCGCATCTAATACAGACCCATGCTGTTTTAGCCCCTTTCCAGCGAGAAAGATAATGAAAGATTCAAAAATAATATTTGTTTTGGCGCTGCTACCTTTATAATGAAACGGATGCCCTTGACCGAGGGAGAAATGGCTTTTTTTGTTCGCTGGCCTGTTTCTGATCAGTGTTTGTGGGTCAAAATACTGTTTTATTCTTCAGTGATTTTGTATTTCAGTCATGCGGCTGCGTGTTCTGTACTTGCTTTATTCTCTCTCTTTGGCGGGTTTGACTCCTGCCCGGCGCAGGAAGTGCATGTCTCGATGTATTGCGTGTCTTCTAACCACTTGTTTTAAATTCAAAGGAAAAGAGGCCACATGAGTTCCTCAGAGCAGACTAACTCGCCTAACCTGTACCGGTTCTATTTTTCCGCTGAATAAAATATAGCCGGTCATGTCCTGCAATAAATAATATATTTCTGATTATAGATGTAGCTACTTTCAGTGCACCCCGCAAAATCCACAACCATGAATTTCCTTATGTTTTTCCATTTGAAATATTTCATGTTACAGCCATTGCCCACCCTATACAAAGATATGAATTATTAATTCTAAAGGACTGGCTGCTGAGTTGTTTCTGAAAGAGCAGGATATCTGTGGTCAGGGACTGAAATACTTCTACTTTTCCCTTGGAAATCCCACTCTGTTTCACATTCTAACACAGAATAGAGTCCAGCCTATTCTCACCTAGTGTGAATTTTGAAACGAAATGATAAAATGTAACAATGCATCTCTGCGGACCCCTTTCATGCACATCCAAAATGACGTTGAGCTGTGGACATTGTTGGTTTCTGAGTACAAGGAGCAGTTAAAGGGATAGTTCAAAAATTAAAATTTTGTCATTTTCTCCAACCCTTATGTATATTTAAGATGCACAAGCAATGGAGGAGTTGTTGTAGGATATGTGAGCAACATGGGTGTTGTAGTTCTAGTGTGTCACGTGATGTATGGAGTTTGGGTCTGGAACACCATTAAAATAAACCATCCACTTGTTTCCCACACTGAGCTCCTTCTGAAGTCTGTACAGAGATGCAAATGAGCCATTTAAACTGGACGCGTCAAAGCGAACATTCTTTCACTTTTCCATTTGTACTGCTGTTGACAGACTGAAGCGTGTGGAGTATGTCAGAAACTGTATGCTGTATCAGTGTAGACAGTATCAGTCATTTTAATGGGCTCTATTTGCTTTTGACGTGATGCGACACTGCAATGCGCCACACATTACGTGATCATATTGGAAAGATCACGCGTGATGTAGATGGAAGTACCGTGGTAGGGCGAAAATCTCATTTTCTCCTCCAACTTCAAAATCATCCGACATTGTGTTTTTTTACTTTTTTTTTTTTTTTTTTTGTAAATGCGTTTGACTTAGTCTTTGCACGTTCACTTTGTAGACACTGGATCGGTACTTCCGCTTACGTCACGCGTGACCTTTCCAACGTGATTATGTCAAGCGTGGCACATTGCAGAGCTAGTGCAAGATGAGCATTTGTGGTTAAAAAGTATATAATTTTTAAACTTTTTAGAAAATGACAGATCGTTTCGCTAGATAAGACCCTTATTCCTCGGCTGGGATTGTGTAGAGCCCTTTGAAGCTGCAATTTGGACCTTCAACCTGTTGTACCCTGATGAAGTCCACTATATGGAGAAAAATCCTGGAATGTTTTCCTCAAAAACCTTAATTTCTTTTCGACTGAAGAAAGAAAGACATGAACATCTTGGATGACATGGGGGTGAGTAAATTATCAGGAAATTTCAATTCTGAAGTGAACTAATCCTTTAATCCTTTTTAATGGTACAAATACCTCTTATATGTCAAAATATCAAGGTAAATTTGATTTCACGTCATGACGTCTTTAAAAGTTGATATATAAAAAAATATGTTATATATTTAGACACACTTCAATTTGAGACAAATTGAGACAAGTTTATGTTTAAGTCAAGTGGATGGAGCTCATCATCTGAATAATTCCACCAATCTTGCAGAGGAAACTCTGAGATTTGGCTGCCTCTAGGAGGAAAATCTACAGCAGAAGTTGGATCTGTAAAACTGTCCTCCCCATTGGGTTGCTTTTGGCCGTTCGTTCACTAACTGTCTGCTCTGTATCTAAATTCACAAATATTTTTTTTTAACTTTTTTAGAACAGTATGAAGTCTGATTGGATTTCACTTAGTGCTCTCAACACATTCATATTCAGCTAAATGCATCGGACATTAAGTAAACATTTCTGGGTTATGCTGCTCACTTACACAGACATGGGTGATCAATGCACACATTATGCTCCAATTTTTTTGTTACCTGGGCAACATAAAGTGCAACCATTCACCTCCACTGGAGTTTAACATTTGAGATTTTTGGCCTCTGGTTACCCTCCTGCCAGCATGCCTGAGATACCTCAACACACACACATTCAAACACAAGACATTGAATCGCAATTGAGCTGCCACAATTCATCCAAAATACCTTGTTTTTTTACCACAAAGAGCTCATCCTACTAGTATAGATTTTTAATTGCAGCAAGATGTATTTAACATGGATAAATGGTTTCATCAGTGTCTGGTTTCGACTGAAACCATTTGTTTGCTCAAAAAGTCGGCTCTTGAGATGTAATGATACTCTACATGTGTGGTAAAATAAAGCAATAAGACATGAGATGCCGGGCTTTACGGGGATTTTACCATAAAGATTACCATACACTGCAATGGCCTCAAGTGTCTTATTGCTTATTAAAAAAAGGGACTCAGAATTTTTTTAAACTTCTCCAAGTTAACTGTTGTGACATAAAGCAAAAATATGAACACCTACAGTTAAACTTTGGTATGATTTTATATGAGGTCAAAAATCTGAGACTATACCTTAAAAATTTAACTATCTAACATAGACAAAAAACATTTTGTTTTTAAAAATGTGAAAGACAAATATTATGAAGCAAAATATAATTTATAATTAAAAAAATATAATTATAGTTTGTAAATATTTAAAAAAAAAAAAAAAAAAAACATTTTCTTTAGACTTGTGGATCCCATTATTAGTGTTTATATGTAATTTCATTATAAGCAGAGTTACCTGGTGTGCTTTCTTGGTTCAGTTTTTGATGAATATAGAGTTGAATTAATGTAATGTTCTGTCATGAACATTTACACCATTTTGGATCCATTTCTGTGTTGTGAATGTAGAATTTCAGTCAATTCTGACAATATGTGAGCACATAATAAATTGTGTTCACAGAATTTATCACCAGAATTGAGAGAAAAGAGTCTGATCTGTTTTATGGAATAAATTGTAACATGCATGTACAAACCCGTCTGAATTATGACTAAAAGCTTGACGCTGATGTCAATGAAACTGTGAGTTTATTTGTCTAGCACTTTGTCTTGTTGAAAAGGTGGTTTTAGTCTCGAGTTTTTGTTCCTTCATATTTTGGTTCACTTGAAAATCATTTATTTAGAAAGTAAATGTTAGGGAGAGTGTGATGAAAAGCAGCCCCCTGTTATGTCTGTGTGTATGAGCGTGTGTGTTGGACGGGGTTTGGGCAGCTGGTTTATGTGGATGTGTTTTGGGGGCCTCTGTGCAGGTTTTGTGGGGGTTTCAGGGTGGCACCAGCGCCAGACAGCCGGAGAGTCTGGGCTCTATCAGCACCGACTCACCCCAGACGGAGAACTCCAATCTGGGCTGGAGGAGCGCAGGGGGAGGCCTGGCTCTCTGGCTGAGCAGAGGGCCGAAAATTGAAAGGAACGTGTTGCTTTGACAGCGCGTTTGATTGATGACGCCTGGCTACTGACAGATATGCTTTAAAAACTTTTCAGTGGTGCTCTTATGCCTCTAAAAAGTCCGATCCTCACACACACACATGCACACACAAACAGACAGACAGTGTGGTCAGGTGTGAGTGAGTTATCGCCAGGATGGAGAATCAGGCTGCGTGAAGTGAACACACCTTTATTTCTCAGGAGGCTAATTATTTTTGCTGAAAAACAGAGACGGAACACAACATGGAGTGAGTGCATGCATTCCAAATGAACTAAATCAGAAATTAGCCCGTGTAGTACATCCACAAACCCATTTGCTCAGTCGAGTGTTGTGTCTTGAAAAGGTGTCAAAACGATTACTATTTTGAAGAGGCTTGCATAATTTCCATGATGCATGACAATTAAAAACGATCTCCCGTTGCTTGTTCGGGAAAGACAACAGTTAACCAGCACACTCTCATAAGGAGACGTCACTCGAGCGACTTTTATCCCATACCACTGGAACGCAGCACTTGTATCGTATTCAAATATCATTGAATCGTGCCGCGTTCTGAGAAATTGGCCCAGAAACTAAACTTTTTGGGTTAAAGTAAAAATTCTGTCATTATTTATTCATCCACTTGTCATTCAAAACCCTGTTTGTCTTTATTATTTTATTTTATTTTATTTTATTTTTTATTCAGAGTCTTCATAAGCTGAAGAATAGACTGAAATTTAAGTTATTAAATTTCCTCCTCAAAAGCTCTTAAATCTCATTTGTATTCACTCAAACATTTAAAACAACATGTTTGAAGCCAGTGATGTCAAATGAATATATAATGTAGTCCTTTTAGTCCTTTTCTAATTAAATTAGCCTCACAGTACATATATTTGCATGTTACACTGTTTATTGTCGTTAAGTAGATTTTTAGTTTAGTTCCGTTTATTTTTGTATAGTTTACTTTATTCTTACAATTTTTATAAATTTTTATAAATACAAATAATTATATTTATATAGAATAAATAATTATATTTATATATTATTTATTAAGATACATTTTAGGTGATTCTTCCTTTTTTTAATCTAATCATGTGTATATATATATATATATATATATATATATATATATATATATATATATATATATATATATATATATATATATATATATATATATATATTTTTTTTTTTTTTTTTTTTTTTTTTTTTTTTTGATCAATATATATAATTTCTAATTTTGTTAAATTGAGTTTATTTTGGTATAAAATATATTGAATTTGGTTGAATTCTCATCCATGTTTTGGCTTGATGGAATCATCTGAACTGAGATGAGATCCCACAGGCAATGTTTAGTTGAAGCAGAATGAAAGTCGCCACCGCGTTTTTTTCCCTTATGGTTAGTACATTACGCCGCATGTTCTGCAATCTCACTGTCCTCTCTCTCAGTACAGAAAGCAAGGCTTTCGGATAGCTGAAATACAGCGTATCTTTGTTATGCCCACAGGCTAATGTCTGTGGCTGGCCTGGGTCGCTCCCTGCTCTTTTGAGAGCAATCGGATCACTCCATATTTCATACTTTCCCTGAGCGCTGCTCTGGAAAACTGACATGCAGCTTTTGGGTCATACCCAGCTTCGCTCCTCTCCGGGACCCTTCCTGCAGTGTCTCCCTTGTTATTTTTAGTGGCAGCGTTGCATTGTGGGTAGAAAGGCAGAATGCGTCCTGGCGCAGATACAGAGAGATCTTTGGTGTGCGTTCTCAGTGGCATACATACAGTCAACACAGCAGCGTGAACATGCTGTGGCCTAGATTTCACAACAATATGGCAGCTCTCTGTGAGTTTTCACTCCCAAACTTGTTTGAAAATGCGCGCATGACGTGCGGTTCAATTAACACCAACGGGGAATTGGGTTGCAGCGCATTCTTTGTATTTCCGATCGGTGACACAATTCTCGTGCGTTGTTTTTAGCAGTGGTGAGGATGTGACAGAAACTTTGCCATTCAGACCTGAGTATCTGGAAGGTTTTACTTGTGCTTCCACAACTCTTCAGTACAAAAAGAAAGAGAGTTTCAATCCCGAGCACCGGCGCGTATATTAAAACTGTTGGGACGCAGTGGGCCGCTCTGCTCTGGGCGTAATTTGGTTGATCTATAATATTAATTTTAAAGAGCATCCCTACTGAGCACGCTGAACCACTGTTGACCACTCAAGCCATATAAATCTGTATTGAGCAGAGATATTAGCCAAGCTAAGCTCTAATAAAGTAATATTGCTTAAGCCCTAATACATGTACTCAGCACCCGATAAGCTGCCCAAGAGATTCAGCATTATTCAAAATGTATGTGATTTCACCAGGCTTTCGTTAGAAGTGAATAACTCCCTCTCCATCTCCGGTCAATGTTCTGGAGACCAGATGTTTCCCATTCCACCGTTATTTCACGTTTGCATTGCAGTACGTGAACGTGCACTGCACCTTGTAATTAAAATATGAGTTTTGTGTAGAGGGAGGATTGAACTCTGAACCCAGTGTTGAGACGGGTACGAGCTAACGTTGATTTCGACCTCTCCGGACCTTTTTGGCGGCAAAACAAATTACACTATTTGCA
The DNA here is from genome assembly GCA_037950675.1 of Hypophthalmichthys molitrix. Taxonomy (NCBI): domain Eukaryota; kingdom Metazoa; phylum Chordata; class Actinopteri; order Cypriniformes; family Xenocyprididae; genus Hypophthalmichthys; species Hypophthalmichthys molitrix. The sequence goes on from CM075503.1 coordinate 26,148,726, forward strand.
TGTGTTTTTATTTTTTCCTGCGTGTTCCCCGTTAATCAGAAACATTTGCGACCCAGGGGGTATTACATGCGAAATGTGCATTTTCAGTTTTCTTCACAAATGCACTTTATTGTTCTGTACCGAGCTTGCTTTCCTCCAGAGATCTCAGACTTTTGCCTTGCGAACTCTCTAGAGCCCGGAGGCTGGTTATCACTCACTATCACCAATGAAGAAACCGGCTGCCGGTGATTATTAAACACGGCCCTGTAAATTCACATGCTCCAATAAGTGACATATTTCAGAGTGCTATCAGCCAGACAGCAATTACCTGCTGTTGGCACATCCAGACGGAGGTTGTGTTTACTCTGGAGGAGTTCTGTTGGGGTGGTGGTCTTCTTGTAAAACTATTTTGTTTCATTTCTAAACAAGGTACTTTCTATTAGCAAAAAAGATGGAAAAGATGGACATAAATCAGTTTTCTTGTCACCCCTAGTAAATAAAAAAAAAAAAACATATACCAAAATCTATTTAAAATGCATTCATTTCATACTAAGTATACTTCAAAACCATTAACATATTTATTGACATATCACTTAAGACTTACTGATAAAAAATCATAATTAAAATTTATTTGGAGTATTTCTTTATTGCACAATGCACATTTCTTAATATTACTCCAAAAAGTGTTTTAAAATCAATATTAATAAGGATTGTATGATATTTGTATAATATCAGTCTTTAAATGCAAGATATTTAAAGTGTACCTAAAGTGTACTTGCAATAGTTCCACTCTAGCACAATCAGATATACTTCTGTATATGTTTAGTTGGACGTCAGCACTACTTACGCACAATTAAAGTGCATTAAGTACAAAATTAGTTGTTCCATTTTAGCAGACTTTAAGTATATAACAAAAGTACAATTGCAGGGTATTTTTATTTTATTTTTTCTTTATATTTGTAGTATATTCAGCACAAAATAAATGTATTTCAAATACATTTTAGTATATATATATATATATATATATATATATATATTTTTTTTTTTTTTTTTTTTTTTTTTTTTTTTTTTTTTTTTCTTAACAACATCATCCAGGAAGGGAACATCATTTTGGAGGGAAATCAACAACACAAACATCTATAAGTATTTGTGGTGGATTTGATGAATTTTGTAACGTTTTATGTTATTAGTTGGTTTGTGTTTCTCGAAATCATTCTGACCTGATAACAAAAATATATAGTATAATAATATCAACATTTTGGTTTTGGTTAAAATATAAATATTTTCTTCAAGCTGACGCCCTTATATAAGCTAACTCTCTTTATTTCTGTCCTGTTAGGCATCCTGTGAATTTTCTTGACATTATGTAAATAATCTGGTTGTAATGAATAAACTGAAGTGCCTGAGCTCGACTAGAGCTATACCTTTTTATAGAAAGTTTCTTCATTTTTTGAGCGCTACAGAATTCAAATAGTACTGGAATGACCCATATATAATATATTACAATACAAGACTGCAAGATGCTTTTATGAAACATGAAACACCCTCTGAAAATGTCTGTCCATCTCAGTCTGAGTGAGCAGAGCCCATATGCTCCTCGGATCGGGTTTCATCAGAAAGCCAGTGTGAAAGAAGCTGTTAGACATCAGGCTGATGGCAATCATTTCAGCAGAGAGTCAGGCTACTGCAGGCCAAGAGCTTAAAGTGCTTAATTTACCTGACCTCTGACCCCATGCCTGTCATGTGACTATTGATTTTCAATAGCTGTAGGATCCATACCACCCAGTGAGTAGACTGCAGCGAAACACCCCCCTTCCACTACACAAACCCTGTTCTTACTAATTGGTGGTTTTGGTAGTTGGTGGTGGGGGGCTGGAGTATTTATTTTACCGTTAACAAGGAGCCAAAGCAAAGCCAACTCCATAATGAAGTCCAGAAATCTAGATATATAAACACTCCTCCTCTTCAACACACATATGATTGTTTGTTTGTTTGTTTGTTTACAAATGCATCCATTCATTCTTAAAGGTTTAGGCACTATAAGGCATACTATAATGAGGAAAAAACAGAGATATTGAGCACAGGTCTATCGTGTGACTTCACCTAATGAATATTTTCCCGATGACTTGTGCTTATAAAGAGCATTTCTTGACCTATTTTACCCTAAATCAGCTAAATGACAATATATAATATAAAGATGAATGATAATGACACAACTTCCACTAATGTTGTTTTTGGTATTATATATATATATATATATATATATATATATATATATATATATATATATATATATATGCTACTAATACAGCTTAATTGGTATTATTATATATACACACACTACTGGTCAAATGTTTGGAATAATTAAAATTGTTTAATGTTTTTGAAAGAAATCTGTTATACTAATTTTTGCATTTAGTTGATCAAAAATACAGTAAAAACAGTAATATTGTGAATTAAAATTGTAAAATAGAATACTATTTTAATATATTTTGAAATGTAATGAAGGCAAAGCTGAATTTTCAGCATCATTACTCCAGTCTTCAGTGTCACATGATCCTTCAAATCATTCTAATATGCTAATTTGCTGCTCAAAAAAAAAAAAAAATTTGTATTATCAATGTTGAAAACAGTGTATATATACAAATTTAAATGTACATACAAGCTTCTATCTATGTTCATAAACATAACAGATCGAGGCAGTTGAAACGACTAAATTGGTGCAACAAGGTGTCTAATAGGATCATTAACCCCTGCCGCTGTATGTTTTGGACGTTGCACGAGTGTCTGCATGTGTGTTTTAGCTTGTGCATGTGTGTGTATGTGTGCCAGGCTGGTACGTGGCAGATTGCAGGAACAGGCTGACTGTTAGCGGCTAGCTCAGCAGTGCCGAGCTCGATCTGCCATCTTCCCGTGGATTTACAGCTGACGCTGTGGTACTTCAATTAGCTCTATAGCACACAGATGTTGCTTAAATGTGCCTGCTAATGATACTGCAATAAGCGTGAGATTCATGCCATATTCACAGGCACGTAAATTTCTCAAGTGGCACAATTAAAGGGGGAATACAGGATGGGCGGCAGAGAGGTGGCAGACCCTCCAGTTGGGAAACTGCAACGTCTGATAATGGGTCACCATGCCATTCTGCTTAAATGCTTTGTTTCACTCAGACTGGGTTTTGTTTTTTGCTAAAACTGCTTTTTTCTGGAACCTTTGTTCTCTGAATATCTTCTCAGTGTCATTGTTGCTGAGTTGTCATAGAATAATATATATATATATATATATATATATATATATATATATATATATATATATATGACCATTTCTTTGCCTATTTTACCTTTAATCAGCTAAATGACAATATATAATATGAATATTAATGATAATGATGCAACTTCAACTTATGTAGTTGTTATTATATATATATATATATATATATATATATATATATATATATATATATATGCCATATATGCTATTATAAATATGCTACTATTATTATATATAAAACACACACACACACATACATACATATTTAACATTTTTATCATAGTTTAATTTGACTAAAACTGAAATAATTTATGTTAAAAAAATATATGTAATAAAAGTGACAAAAACACAACAAATTTACTGAAACTTTAACAAAAACTTAAATGGAAAATAAAAAAACTACTTCAGAATATATAAAAAAAAAAAAGTATTTTAATGACACTAACACGTTCATCATCAATATGAATTTTAAAATTGCAGTTGTTATTATGATACTTGATACTTATTATGATATTAATAATTAATAAATAGTGATATAATTATGAATTATTTTAAATAAATAAAAATAATACATTCAAATGCATTACTATGGTATATATATATATATATATATATATATAATATACTAAAATACAGCCCTGACTGAATTTCTGGTTTGTGTGTGTGTGTTTGAAGGTCAGAAGGTCATTTTTCTATCACCGTGACTTCAGGCAGATCTACTGACCCAAACACTGTAGATCCAGTATTTCTCTTCACTCCCTGTGGAGATGAGGAAAAGGGCTCTTTCTTTCTCAGTCACTTTTTCCTGGATCTGGAAAAAAAACAGGGATCTGTTTAATAGAAAGACAAAAGAATGTGTGTCAATGCCAATTATATATAATATAACAATTATATGTATATATACATATTTTTACCAGTTTTATAAATAACAGATGTACAGTTCTGACAGCCACCTTTGAACTCAATGCAATGTTTATAGTCACATGAATAATGACTAAATAATTCTTTCGTCAACAAAGGCAGCTGAACATGTCTGATAAAAGCACCTTTGCCACAAAATGGAGCTATTTATAGATTATATTTCATTACAACTAATTCACAGCCTGTGGCGTTCTGTTTCTTTGATATATTAACAAAATAAACAATATATTTTACATGGAAATTCACAATGTATGCATTTTTTCAGAGCTGCAAGAAATGCTAGATGCCTGTGCTGGCTGTCACAGAAGATGGATCAATAAAAATCATCATAAAAGAACAGCAAGAAAACAGTTTTCCGTTCTCGTATGAGATAATCACTGTTCATTTATCCTGCGACGGTGTGACAGATCTGAATACTGGTTATTCATAATAGTCAGTTAACCCTGATTTTGTTTTCCATACAAAAACAATGTCCTCATGCAAGTCAATCAAGTTGTGCCGCTTTCATGGCTAAATCATATCATAGGCAATGACAGGTATGATGTTGATACATTAACACAAAGGTGTTCAGCTGCCTTTGTTCCCATGATGCCTTTGAATTCATGGCGTGTGTCATAAATATCTTTGTGCCAATCAAAACGCGTTCGACATTGCTGTCGGGCGGCTGTCCTTGATTCTGTCAAATCATCAGGACCTCGGTGGGACTTTGGGAAGTTGCCGTCCTTGGTGATGTTTTGTAGTTTGTTTACATGTTTTAATAGGCGTCGCCTCACTGACAGGTCCAATTCAGAGTTCAGTGCACTTCGTTTGGAGCTATGAACAATGACTGTATGTTATGTTTTTTAATTGTTAGGAAGTGAACTTGAGGGAGAGGCTGTTCACTGTAGAGCCAATGGGTGGAGTTTGATGTCCATGCTCCCCCTCTCTGGATGAAATGGGTGGAGCTTGAAGGTTCAACTACACCCTAACCCTACCCATCACCCTATCTCTGAACATAGGTCATAACATAACTCAAGTCTCATCAAGGCTGTATTTATTTGGTCAAAACATACTTTCTCCAGTCTTCAGTGCCACATGATCCTTTAGAAATCATTCTAATATGCTGATTTGCTGCTCAAGAAACATTTCTTATTATTATCAATGTTGAAAAGAGTTGTGCTGCTTAATATTTTTGCAGAAACATTCAAAAGTTCAAAAGAACAGCATTTATTTGAAATAAAAAAAAATCTTTTGTAGCATTATAAATGTATTTATTATAACTTTTGATCTATTTATTGCTTCCTTGCTGAATACAAGTATTCATTTCTAGTGACCCTAAAAGTTTCAACGGTAGTGTACGTGCTTCCAGCTACACAGACACACAAAAATCCAGCTACACAAGCTTGATTTTAATGCATTGTTGCATTCTTAAAAAAAAAAAGAAAAAAAAATCCATTATCAACAATGACTTAATTTCAGATTTTCCTCGACAAAGCTCTAATAAGACTTCAGAAAATTTGAAATATAGTATATAGACTAATTTTATGGTGTTTTAGTTGTTCTTTTTATAACTTGACAGATGTGGTCTCTATTGGTGCGTTCAAGTCATGTCAGAAAGATCATATTTATGAGTTGAACACACATGTGAAGCTTGTTACTGCCACTGAATAAAAAATAAAAAAGATAATTGCAACTTTTTATCAAGGAATTCTGACTTTTTTTCTCAGAACTGCATGATATAAACTATCAATTGTAAGTTATAAAGTCAAAATTGAGTGATTAAGTCAGAATTGAGTTATAAAGTCAGAATTACATGATATAAAAAAAGAATTGTGAGTTATAAACTAAGAATAAGTTATAAAGTCAGAATTGTGAGTTATATAGTCAGAATTGAGTTATAAAGTCAGAATTGTGAGTTATATAGTCAGAATTGAGTTATAAAGTCAGAATTGTGAGTTATAAAGTCAGAATTGAGAGTTATAAAGTCAGAAATGAGTTATGAAGTCAGAATTGCGTGATATAAATTCGTAATTCTGAGAAAAAAGATTTTTTTTTTCCTCAGAATTGGACTTTATAAATCACCATTTCGAGTTTATATCTCACGATTCTGAGAAAAGAAGACAGAATTGAGTTTATATCTTGCAATTGTGAGTTTATATCTCCAAGTTCTGAGAAAAGAAGTCAGAATTGTGAGATAAAAAGTCGCAATTACCTTTTTATTTTTTATTTAGTGGCGGAAACAAGCTTCCATACACATGAATGCCACCAAAGTTGTAAATATGAGTAGGAAGATCGGGATTTTCTTTAAGCGTACCTGACGTCGTAAACACGACTTCCCGACTCGTAAATATGAACTTCCCTGGAGGACTTGAATGCACCATATGAACTGTTGATGTATGGGAAGAGCTGTGCAAAGAAACTACCTTTGTGTTCCACATAAATTGAGACTAAATTCATTTTCATTCATTCTAATGTAAGATGGGATAGGTACAACGCCATGGCACTGCACACTTGAAATTTGTCATTAAGCATACACACATACTCATAGATTATTTTTATGGCTTTATAATCAGAATGAACCATATAACCACTTTTAGGATCGCTTCCAGTGCGTACAGACATGCACAACTAATGCATGTATTCAATTCCTTTTTGCTTGCTAGAACACAAAAACCTAAACCCGGCCTCGGTACGACTTTAAACTTCTCTCCCTGCATGCTTTCACATTATTCATCACTACAAGCTTAGGTAAAGAGAGACAGGCCTTGATGCCATGTTTTTCACAGACTCAGCACAAACAAGTTGTATTGCTCCAACACAAGAGCTCATTCACCATCTGTCCTCGACTACAAAGTCACCCGCAGTCTCCCAGTCTCGGCAGACAGCTGAACACGAGCCTCTTACGGTAGCGTGGCAGCACAGGGGAAAAACTCTGCAGGGTGGTATCCTGACCAGACGAGCGTCAAGCGGCGTAAACGCGAGCAGTTACCGTGCCGCAGTCTCGCCGTGCTTGGGTGGTGATCTGGACCAGAGATTACGCGTAGTCAGCAAGATAGAGATTAGTCATAAACTGTAGTCAAACAATCCACACCTGTTTCGACAGGGGAGAAATCAGAACCATAGCACAACTGTGTAAAGATAACAAAAAAGTATGTGTGTCCTATGATGTTACGAACAGCAACAGAGCGATCACAAGCTGTCTGGCTCAGCATGTCTTTGTGCTAAACAATAAGATAATTAAAGACAGGCTTCACCCAAAATTCTAAATGCTGTCATCTTTTACCCGCTCTAATGTCATGCCAAACACATACTGTATGTACCACCCCCACCCCATTCGTTTTAGTTCATCAAACAGTTTCCTAGCAAATTGAAACAACATAATAAATCTCATCCTTTCTTCATGAGTATGAAATTGTTGTAGATGCTAAGTTGCCAAAGATATACTTTTATGAGATACCATTTGAAACACGCGAGAAATATTAGTGGCCTTTTTTTTCTTAAGTTTGATAATTTGGCCTAAAACTTTGCTGGAACAACACTGATAAAAATGAGTATGTGGTAAAGTAAATAATACAGAAAAAAAATGTAATTTCTACATGAAAAAGTTACTTCAGGCAATAATTTAAAAAAACAAAGTAAATTTTGTGACATCTTGAGTTAATTCTCTACTCAAAATGACACATTCATACTCAAAAACAGTCTATCAAATGTTACCGTCATTGTGTATTGTGTACCAAGTATTGAAGTCTCTGTGTTCAGGTGAATGTTGCATTTCATTTATTATGTAAATATGGTGTCTACATGATATCTATTGTATTATTTACTTTAAAAGCATGGTTTAATTCAAAGTATTGCCAAGTAAACTTTGACTAAGTAGAAATTACTCAACAAACTTTTACTGGCCAAGCTAAAATTGCTTATTTTCTTTGTTAAATTTACTTAAAGGGTTAGTTCACCCACAAATGAAAATAATGTCATTTATTACTCACCCTCATGCCGTTCCACACCCGTAAGACCTTCGTTAATCTTCGGAACGCAAATTAAGATATTTTTGTTCAAATCCGATAGCTCAGTGAGGCCTGCATAGCCAGCAATGACATTTCCTCTCTCAGGATCCATTAATGTACTAAAAACATATATTCGGAGCGTTATGAATCTTTTGTGTCAAATCAGCGGTTCGGAGCGTCAAAGTCACATAATTTCAGCAGTTTGCCGGTTTGTGTTAATTTGTGTTCCGAAGATGAACGAAGGTCTTACGGGTGTGGAACGGCATGAGGGTGAATAATTAATGACAGAATTTTCATTTTTTGGTGAACTAACCCTTTAACTTAATTAAGTAGATTTTACTTAATTCTATATGTGAAATTAAATATAATTGAATAATATTTACTTAATTTCTTTATGAATGTTAAGTTCAATAGTAGATTTTACTTGGTAATAACAGGTAAGTTGTACAGAGCGGTAGCAATAAGATTTACTTAAAGGCACAATATGTAATTTTTCACCACTAGAGGTTGCCTATTCAGGTTGCGTAGCTTGATGACGCCGAGATTGAGCACGGAATCATGGGAGCTGTCATCTTCACTTCACAGCCGGTAGAAAAGAATCCGACGGGACTCGGGCAGAAATCATGTTGAGATTATTAATGTTACTATAGTATGAAGCCGAGTGCTGTGGGAAATTTATATATTTAGTTTACTGTGGATTGTGTCATGAATATTAAGTACCACATATGACGTTTACTGATTTCCTGAAAGATGACTAATGGAATGACTGTTTACCACTTGCACATTCATTCAACCCAGTGTCAAAGCAAAGCGTTGGTACTTCTGCTTGGTCTTAAAATTGTTGTTTTCATGGTGTCTCACTTTTAGAATTACTTCTTTAAGTAGAATTACTTGTTGTTACTATACTCTTATCTGCACTTTTTTAAGATAACGAAAACTATGGTGACCATCGGTTGTCAAAAAATACCATAACCATTCTCCATGTGATTCTTGTGCTATATTCTAAGCTATACAGTCTTGCTTTTCATCCTAGCTTGACAGCCACTATCACCAGCTGCTTTTTGTTAAAAGTGGAAAAGATTGCCAGAATGCCAACTCTGCTTGTGTTCCGTGGAGGAAAAATGTGTGATATGAGGGTAAGTAGATGACAGAATTTAAATGTTTGTGTCAACTCACCCTTTAAATAAGTTGAAAGACTAAGTTTGACCCAAACATTTGGCTATTTGAACCCAGACAATGGCCTAGAGGCAGTGTAGCATAGCCTAGCACAGTTATCTAAGTACAGCGGGAATCTGGCCAGCTTTCAGTACAGTAAGCCACTACACTGCACTCTGAGACGAGATCCGGTCTTAAAGGTTAATCTCCCCATTGTGATTCATTGTCACTTTAGCATTTATATTCGGCTAAGCATCTCAGGATTCCCTCTTTTTCAGGTCTTTAAGCCCCCGTGGTTATCTGCACTATGACTTACTATCTGAACTCGACTCAATGAATCAGAGAGAGAGGGAGAGAGTCAGAGTCTAAGCCGGTAAGTTTTCTAAATGTCCCTTCAGCCCCAGTGAGGGAGAACCACAGATATTTATTCAGTAAGAGAGAGAGAGAGAGAGAGAGAGAGAGAGAGAGAGTTGGATAAGCCTCTTTCTCACAGTGCTGTGGAAAAAAGAGAAGCACAGATCAGATGTCACTGAATTCAGGCTGGTCTAGATGCAGTCTGGACCGAATGCTTAAGATGTGAGGGTGGGTGTTCAACCACAGGTAGATCTGACTGAATTGTTTACTGCCATTCTGTGGGAGAAAATGCCTTGTTGATGCAAGAGGTCAGAGAAGAATGGCCAGACTGGTTCGAGCTGGCAACAGTAACACAAATAACAACTCAGAACCAAGGTCTGCAGAAGAGCATCTCTGAACACAACACATCGAACCTTGAAGCATATGGGCTACAACATCAGAAGACACTCCTGTCAGCTAAGAACAGGAAAAAACATTGGTCTGATGAGTCTGGATTTCTGCTTCAACATTCAAATGGTAGAGACAGAATTTGGTGTAAACAACATGAAAGCATGGATCCATCCTGCCTTGTATCAACGGTTCAGGCTGGTGTAATGGTGTGGAGGATATTTTTTGGCACACTTTGTGCCCTTTAGTACCCATTGAGCCCACCACGGCCTACCTGAGTATTGTTGCTGACCAAATCCATCCCTTTATGACCACAGTCATAACACACCGCTGTTGTGTTTATATAAATGTTTGAAGGGTGTGAAAAGGTGTCTTTTATTTCTTTTTATCTATCAAAGCTTGTGTTTGTCAAGGAATCGATTGCAATGAATCACGAGCCCCAGTGATTTACAGAACGATTGCTCAATTGATTAACCTAATGAATCATATCATCCATCCAATTATCCACGAGACCCGCTCAACTATAGAGCACTGAAGATCAATCACCTGCAGCTGTGAAGGACAAGAGCGTTTGAAGGTGTGCAGCTCTCTGATTAACAAGACCAGATCTGGTGAGAAATGCAACTGACAAACTATTGCTTCATATGCACAGAGCCAAGAAAAGACCTGTAGAATTGTAAATATTCCATGTTGTTCAGGCTCTTTAGGGACCATATTCTGCACTTTTGTAGAGTTAAATTATTTTAATTATTTAAAGGGGTGGTTGATTATGATTTCACTTTTTTAACTTTAGTTAGTGTGTAATGGAACTGTTTGAGCATAAACAACATCTGCAAAGTTACGATGCTTAAAGTTCAATGCAAAGGGAAATATTTTCTTTTTCAAAATTCACTTTTTAAGGACTACAACAAACGGCTGGTAGGGACTACAACAAGCTTCTTCCCGTGTTCGTGACATCACTAACAGTAAAACTTACATAAACCCCGCCCCCGAGAACTTACAACAAAGGGGGTGGGGCCATGTTGGGCTGCTTTAGAGAAGAGGAAGAGTTGTTGTAGTAGAGTGTTGTTACATGCTGTCATTTTACGCCGGACTGCTTCACAAACGAGGGTTAATTCAATGCTGGATTTGCACACAAGATTGAAATGGCAGCTCATGCTAGTCGATGAGTTGAATCAACTCCACATCAACTACATAAATTTATCCACTAATCATTCAGAAATGTTTAGTTTCATTCTAAAAGTTGTAACTTCTTCCTGAGTCTCTCCATCAGTGTCGACTCCGGTTTGAACAATGTAAGGCTGAACACCGTTACTGACAATCCTCATTTTGGCTGCGTGAGATTCTCCAGCTTTGTCGTTGTTGAGCAACCGAAGCGCGAGCTGTTAAAGCTTTTGGAAAGGGGGCCGGGAGCAGCAGCTCATTTGCATTTAAAGGGACACACACAAAAATGGCATTTTGCTCACACCCAAATAGGGGCAAATTTGACAAGATATAATAAATGATCTGTGGGGACACATTCTGGGGACACCAGAGACTTATATTACATCTTATAAAAGGGGCATAATAGGTCCCCTTTAAAATTGTCTACTAATACTCTACTGAGAGTTAGTTGACATTTAGTTACTTATTGTGAGTAGTATAATATCTAAAGTGGACCATCAAAATAAAGTGTAACCTAATATTTTCTTTAAACAGCGACTCAGCTCACCACTGGAAGGCTATCGTATGGCGTTAGAAATCTTTACAAATTTTGTCAATTTGCCAATTTAGGAATTTGACAGCTCCTGTCTTATAGGTTTCAGTCGTTCAGTATGTTCATTATGAGTGATTACTGCATCTTAGTGTGGTCTGTCTGGAGCTGTGAGAGTTGTGTCTACAGTGGGCAGTAGGAACAGCTGGTGTCGGGTGTCCGGGAGAGTGGTGCCTCCGATGGGCATGAAGATCACCATGGGTACAGACATTTGGGCCTGCAAAAACAAAGATTATGCCATGGAGCCGGAATGTGAGGGGGGCCGATATCACTGTCTGAAAGAAAGGAGGGAAGAAGAAAGGAATAGACGAGATGAAGGTTTGTTGTGTTGCTGCAGTTGGCCTTGTGTCATGGTGTTACTCATAAGACATTAGCTGCAGACAGAGTTGAGAGGACAGGAATTTACAAGCTGACTGGAGTTCGCTAACAGGGAACAGTCCATGACACAGGATTACAAGAGGTCAAGGGCTTTTCATCTTCAAGTTGTCTAGCTGTGGCTACAGTTTTCAAACGCTTTTGTGATTAAAATCTGTGAAGTCTTTATGAAATGGCCAATTTGAGGAAATATAACACTTGAAGGAGGAGTTCAGCATACCTTTGAGTTTCGTTCATTGAAAACAAAATGAGATGTTTGGTAAAAGGTCATGGCTGTTCTTTTCCATGAAGCGAAAGCAAAGGGGGAAAAAAGCATCTTAAAAATTTTAATATAATGTGGTAAAAAACCACATTATGGTATTTTTATGGTTTAGTACAATCAAAAAAAAATAAAAAATACATATATATATATATATATATATATATATATATATATATGTATATATATATATATATATATAAACACACACACATTTTGGGGGGATTTTCACAAACCCGAATCAAACCACCTTTGTAGGTGGTTTAATATCTGATTAAAATCAGACTGTTGTTGTCTAATTTAGTCATTTTGAAATAGTACAAAATAAGGATTTTTTTTTTTTTTTTTTAAGATGAAAATCAGTTGGAAATCAATTGATCAAATGATTGGATTGTGTGTGTTTTTTTTCTTCAGCATTTGTCTTTTTCCACCACTGTGGTTTTTATTTTATTTTATTTTATATTTTATTTTATTTTATTTCTGTTGCAGTACATTATGAGACTCTACAGAGGATATCGATTTTAATATTAGCGATTAGAATATGGCCCAAAAACGGAGACAGAACCTTTAAGCCCATTGTTTTTCGACAATTTTTTTAGAGCACAATTTCATGTCAAAATCGCCATGCTTTGATCAAAATCGCTGTGACTGCAAAACTAATTGTCCTAATAATAATGACAACAGATGCTTGCTGCCTGCCTGCCTGCCTTGCCTAGTTTTGATTGCGTGACCTCGTGACCTTTGCCTTTATTTGAGAGCACACGGGCCGCAGTAAATGAATGAGTGGCCGTCTCCACCAGACTGAGGTTATGAAGGATTATTGACTCAGGTTTTATAAATATTTAATGCTCACATTAAAAACTATGGCAGAGGATGGCCATTAGGCCGCCGTAATAAAGAGGCTTTCTGTGTGATTGAGTGAGGTGAGGGCCGAGCAGGGGCCGATCAGGGGCCACTCTTTGATGAAGACACAACAGAACACGGGTGGAAGGTTCTGTCCTTGCATTTATTTAATACTGGGAAAACATGCGGCAGGACTGGACGGTACGGCAGCGTCACTCTTCAGCTTGGCAGCTGCCCACTGTAATTGCTTCAGCGGACCCGACTTCATGTCTTTATGACTGCGCAGAATAATTATTTCTAACTCCATAAAGCTTATAGTTGCATCGTTCCGCACTGTAGTTGAAGCAAAACATCGGACATTAGCGTATTCCCATAGCGCACGCTGTATGATCTGCGTTTACGGTAGTTTCAATGGCCATCAGTTGCTTTGGAGGATGATAAATGCTCCTTCATACATTTATAATGTAACTGTTTGTCTTTTTTTGTTGTTTTATTTGGTTATACAAGATTGATATACTCTTGAAGAAACAGATGCTCACGTACCGCGTAGCAGCAGCCGTCTCCAACAGCGGACGTTTGCCCGAATGGCAGGCGACCAAAAATCGATCCCTAATCTGATTGGGGGATGTTTTATTACCTCTGATAGAATTTAGATTTTCTCTGAAGCAATTTCTTTAGCGGATAAAAGAAGCTATTTAAGGGCAGAACAGGCGATTTCATTCTCCGGGCCCGTATAAAGACTATTGTCCAGTTTGTTCATTGTGCTAATTGTAGGAGACACCGATAGGCCCCGTGCAGTGTCCTCAGCAGGTAGACGCTCGAGTTATCTGGCTACAGATCACCCCGTCCAGGCAAATAGGCACAACAGATCACATTCAAATGCTGTTCTTTGGCATATTGACACTGCGGCTATCAGCCGGGCCTGTTATCTGACTGAAGCCCTGATCTATGCCAGCGGGCGGCCGCATAATAACCTGCGAATCAGTTATGCAGAGACTCTGCCTCCCCTTAATTGTCCACATTGTGAGTAAGAAAACACGTGGCGAGCGTCGTTGTCTTGATGAGAAATTGACATTTTCTGACCTGCTATCCGGAGGCACTCAGAAAGACAGATAAGGTACGTGGTTGTTTTAAAGCAGGGAGGTTATTCTTCTAGGACTGTGCAGATGAGTATAGATTGAAGACCATGACTATGAACTACGAAGGCTTCCAAAAGGGTTCCTCTTTTAGAAAAGTGATAACCTTGGCCGTTGGCATCGACTTTTATTTGCAGTCAGAACGGTTTTCAGGGCACGAAATGATGACACATTAGCCTGTGCTATGCAAACAACACTTTATTTTTATTCAGGTTTCTAGTTAACCCTCCAGTAAGATTTGGTAATAAAATGATTTTACCAGGGATTTGTGCCATTCAGAGCTGAATTCCATTTCAGTTAATTAATTTATATTGAGGTAACAATTTGAATGTAAGAGAGCTGAATTAGAATTCATTGAAATTCAAATAAATGCATTTTATTTGAGTGGATGGATGGATGGATAGATGGATGTTTAGTGTCCCCAAGCAATTAAAATGATAAAAGATCCGAACTTGGCACTTGAAATGAAAGTTAAGTTAATGTGCGTATGAATGATTTTAAGAACAAATCACAATTCACCAAAACATTTCTTAATAAAATATATGCTAAATTTACGAAAAAATATACACTACCAGTCAAAAGTTTGGAATCGGTAAGATTTTTAATGTTTTAAAAGAAGTTTCGTCTGCTCACCAAGGCTGCATTTATTTAATTAAAAATACAGTAAAAACAGTAATATTGTGAAATATTATTACAATTTAAAATAACTGTTCTATTTGAAAATATTTTAAAATGTAATTTATTCCTGTGATCAAAGCTGAATTTTCAGCATCATTACTCCAGTCTTCAGTGTCACATGATCCTTCAGAAATCATTCTAATATGATGATCTGCTGCTCAAGAAACATTTATTGTGTACAATTGTACAAAATATTTGAATATTTCTTTTTCAGGATTCCTTGATGAATAGAAAGTTCAAAAGAACAGCATTTATCTGAAATACAAAGCTTTTGTAACATTATACACTTCAGTTCAAAAGTTTGGGGTCAGTAAAAATTTTTATTTTTATTTTTTTGAAAAGAAAATAAAGAAATTTTTTTTTTTTTTTTTCAGCAAGGATGCATTAAATCGATCAAAAGTGACAGTAAAGACATTTATAATGTTACAAAAGATTGTATTTCAAATAAATGCTGTTCTTTTGAACTTTCTATTCATCAAAGAATCCTGAAAAAAAAATATTGTACACAAATATTTTGTACAATTGTACACAGTAAATGTTTCTTGAGCAGCAGATCAGCATATTAGAATGATTTCTAAAGGATCATGTGACACTGAAGACTGGAGTAATGATGCTGAAAATTCAGCTTTGATCACAGGAATAAATTACTTTATAAAATATATTCAAACAGAAAACAGTTATTTTAAATTGTAATAATATTTCACAATATTACTGTTTTTACTGTATTTTTAACTAAATAAATGCAGCCTTGGTGAGCAGACGAAACTTCTTTTAAAAACATTAAAAATCTTACAGATTCCAAACTTTTGACTGGTAGTGTAGGTACAACTGAAACCACACATACACAAAAAGCACTTACTCTTTACATCCTTATAATCGTGTTAAAGGATTAGTTCACTTTAAAATGAAAATTACTCAAGCCATCCTAGGTGTATATGACTTTCTTCTTTCTGATGAACATAATCAGTTATAGCTTGGGAACGGGACCAATGAGTTTGAAACTCAAGAAAGTGCATCCATCCATCATAAACGTACTCCACACGGCTCCAGGGAGGTTAATAAAGGCCTTCTGAAGTGAAGCAATGCATTTGTGTCAGAAAAATATCCATATTTAACAAATTATAAAGTAAAATATCTAGCTTCCGCCAGACCGCCTTCCGCATTCAACTTAGGAAGAAAGTGTAACGCCTCTCACAGTTCAAAACACTTACGCTACGTCCAACGTGTTCCGTATTCAACTTACGAAAAAAACTTTTTTTTTTAAGTTAAATATGGAAGGCGGTCTGGCGGAAGCTAGATATTTTTCTTTATAACTTGTTAAATATGGATATTTTTCTGACACAAATGCATCGCTTCGCTTCAGAGCCGTGTGGAGTATGTTTTTGATGGATGGATGCACTTTCTTGAGCTTCAAACTTGTTGGTCCCGTTCACTGCCATTATAAAGCCTGGATGCATCAGGATATTTATTAATATATCTCCAATTGTGTTCATCAGAAAGAAGAAAGTCATATACACCTAGGATGACTTGAGGGTGAGTAAAGCTTGGGGTAAATTTCATTTTAAAGTGAACTAATCCTTTAAGTAGTTATATTTCATCCTAGCACAACTATAATTATATTGAAGTATGTTGCATTAATTGTTTTATATAATCCATCTATAAAATTATTTAATAAAATTATTAAATAATTAAATTTAATTCCATCATATACAGTTAAAGAGTAAGAAAAGCTGCGTTATAGCTTCAGCTGCAAGGTTTCTCTGAATAACTCAGATTTACGTGTATGTACAGCTGATGAGAGGTCTGTCATCTGGGTCTGTATAAAAGGTGTTTATTGTGAGAACTGGTGAGAATGACACACTTGGCATTGCTCAAGGATCGGGCGAGAGCGTGTCTGCAAACAGCGGCAAGTTTGACACGAGTGACGAAAGGCTATAAGGAAAGCGCGTGGAAAGCCCTTATGGAGACGGTTTGGGCGTGTTTTATGCAAATTACTAACCTTGTGAACGCGGCCGCTCATTTAGAATCCTCAAAATTCACTGACATCAGAACGATGTTAAGAACAAATTCATGTGCGTACAAACGAACGTGTTGTGAATTAGGTGTTGTGATTTTTCATGAGAAGTTCTTCTGTGTGTACAAATAGGAAATAATCTGCACAACTATTAGAGAACGAGACCCAATATTTGCCTTCAGAATCTTTCTTTAAAATGTAATAACGTGATGCACCTCTGAAAAACATTCCTTTTAGGCTGACATCACAAATCCCACTTCTCAAACCATCTGACCACATTTCACATTCCCTGACGGGTAAAATCAAGTTTACACTTCCCATTTTCACTTGTAAATATGTCAGATTATGGACGTAAATGGACATAAGCATATATAGAGTTGAACTGATATCAGCTATTTTACCAAAAGTCTATTGATTTCAAACTCTTCCAAAATAGGCCCATTTGACTGTTAAATCCAGTCTGTTTGAATCCCAGCTCTAGCTGCTGTAGGTATCAGATCTGACCGGGCTGCTTTAGCCTGTAATTGCTCAACTTACATTTCAAACACTGGGCTCAACGAGGCATCCAGTTGAATCAGTTATGGAGCCGCTTCCTGATGAGACAGAGACAGTGAAGCTCAATTCCACAGTCAGCTCACTAATGACCTTCAACAAGGTTAGCACCGGCACTGTCCTCTGCGTTCACCCTCCGCGAGCGCTACGTCTAATGATGCATGCATGACTGACAAACCCCATGTGGTTCTGCAGGTTGTAATTCACATCATGTGTTGATGAAGAGGTGCACCTACTCCACTAATGATGTCTTGTTAATGTTGATGGAACCGAGACTTTTTCCATTTTGCAGTTGTCACAAGTCGGCCGTCTGGACGAATCGCAGAGAAATATCTCCCGGCTCCCTATCGAGCGAGGCCAAAACAGCGCGCTCGTAGTGTCCGGCGCGAAATGGCAGTTGTTCTTCAGGGATCAATGCGTTGACCAGGAGGGCCTCCCTCCCCTGGAGACTGTCATTTCTTCTAGGAATTCACAGAAGTGGAAGATGAAAGCCTCGTGTCATCGGCTCACCCAAAAACACCCGTCCGTAAGAGTCTCAGCCAATGCCACATCAAGGCCAAGGCCGGAGAGAGAGAGAGAAAGAGACGGGACCGCCATCTTAACCGGCTCTGCTTCATAACTTCAGCCATTTATACCGATCAGATGTGACAGGCCTACAGGTTGAGTTTTTCTTGTTAATTGGTGGCACTTTTTGTCTCTGTCCTTGTCATGACATTTATAATGTATTACTTTTCTAAAAATTATAAACTATTAGATTTAAGCAACAAGGTACGAGAGACTGCACTAAAAGCTGCTGTTAGTAACTTTTTTTGTGTCTTTAATATTTTTAATGTTGTTTTTACAAGCAGATCCATGAACTTTCAGCTTGAAGATGTCATGACATGTAAACTAAGGTCAGCATGAGTGTTGAAACGTTCCAGAAATGCATCTGGAACGCCATATTGACCAATCAGAATCCAAGGCAAAAATGATATCCTTTATGCTGGATAATTAATTGATTTTTAAGTTTCTATGCATCTTTTTTACAGAAGTAGAAGTAGGAATATGTTAAAAATCACTGTGTTTTATCTTGTAAATTAAATAGTTTGAAAAATTTTCATTTGTGTTCATTTTGTAATTCGATTTTTCCTTCGCATATATCTTAGTTTTTAAAAAATTTTGAATGCATGGCTGTTTTTAGAGCGAGAAAAGACCAAAATAAGATTGCAGGGAGAAACTGGTCACAGACAAGAAATACTTTAATTAAATATTATGTAAAATGAACAACTTTGTACAACAAAATGTAGAAATGTGGCCATAAAACAACTCCAATAAATCCATACATGAGCCAGAAAAAAAGGCATTTGTTCTTACAGAGCTCGTGTTTAGTGAAATCTTCCGAGTATGGGTACGTAATTAGACTTAAAGACAAAACCAGATTGCAGAAATGATGAAATCCACAAATGCACTTCACGTAACCTTGGGTTTTTCTTACTTTCAGGGTGACCTCACCGGCTCCTCCACTTGGCCGAGCTTTGTTGAGCCATCACAAAGCAAATACATTGTACATTCATCATTTCTTCCCTTCTACAGCTGCCTTTGCTTCCTGCAGCTAAAGGAAACTTGTGTGCCGATTGCCAAGAGGAAACATCCGCTTTTGGTTTGAAACAGAAAGAGTAGCACACTGCTGAACATTACAACATTTACAAAGACTGAAGTGCAAAGAAAAAGAGAGAAATCGCTGCGTCTCATTTGCGGATTTTGGCACGACTCGGAAAATCAATTTTATCGAGAGAGAAAAGTGTAAGAAGGTGATATGATTTCGGCTATGCTACGGTGTCATGAGTTACTTACAAAATGACATTTACAATATAGAACATCTTCATCTTTGTTATCCATATATGATACAAAAACTAACTTTTCATTTGTTTTCATTCCCTTTGAACGCTGTTTTACTTGAGGGAATAGGGTAAAATTAATGTTAAAAAAGACAAACTGACAAAATAGTCCAAAAAGATGAGGGGTCACAATAATTATTATTTTAGTAAAAAATGTTTGTGCTTTTTACACCATTGATCTGAATGGAATAATGAGATTCACTGTGGTGTACGTTTGTCATTAAAACAGCAGAAAGGTTCCTCTCAGGAGATTCACTGGAAAGCCTTTGACAGAGCTTTTTTCTGACATATTTTAATAAACATTAGTAACTGATGTAGATTTCCATTGCAGATAATTTTTTTCTTTGCTTTTTTTTTTCCTTCTTGATCCCTGTAAACATGGTTGAGTTATGTGGCAAAGTCATGGTGGCAGGTAAAAATGACTTTTTACATTCTACAAAAACAAAATTTACAACCACAATTGGATTTTTCCCCCCCTGGGGCGGCTTGACATGCACTTTATCTACTAATATTATTACAGCCAGGTGACACAAACAATTTATTTGACTATACAACAAACAGTTTTCTTTCAAAAAAGTACTTTTTTAGATAACTTAAAAATTAATATAAAAATAAACAATGGATTTGACTGCTCCTCGAAATAGGAAATAAACAAACAAACGAACAAACAAAAAATGGACGGAAGGTCTGATGCCATAAAAAAAAAAAAAAAAAATTCTGAATTACAAACGAAACGTGTAGACGATACAATCTATCGGTACAAAACATCGAATGTAAGCGATGATTCTTGGCTAAACCTTCATCGTAATTTCGGCTGTGGAAAACAATACATGTGAGATTAAAGAAAACGATGGAAAGCAATATACAAAATTTCAAAGATAAATACAATATTTATAATTGATATGTTACAAAAAATTCCCTTAGTGACCGCAAGTGTTTGTGTGAAAGTGTTGCAATGTATAAGACAATTTTACTCCTAACTGTAGGAATAAAACTCTGTACTAAATATTTAAGTGAATCTGGAAAATTCAAGACAAGTGTATAAATATTTAGCTACAACTTTGGCAAAATCACAAAAGTCTACAATTGTATAACCACATACAAAACACATTAGGGAGTAAGGAGCTAGAGGTATAAGGACAACTTTCTGGTACAAGAAACAGACTTCACAGTAGCCTAAGAATGCAATAGTATACAGTGCTAGCAAAAAGTTGAAAAACATTGCAGATCACACTCGCTTTACAGGAAGCTTTAGCAGTGGAAATATTTTCTTTTTTTTCTTTTTTTGTCTTTTTTAACCAACAGACAGTAGCGCTCCGTCTCTGTTAGTGTGCTTGTTGAAGGCAAGAGAAGAATTTTTGCAATATCAAAGTTACAACTTCTACCTACAATAAGTTACAAAGTTCAATTCCGCCCAACGAACCGAACGATAAGATCTCCTCTCGCACCGTTCGTTCTTCCTTGCCTTTCTTTTTGATTTATAAATCATATATCTTATATTATTTCCAGTTTATTGGCTCTGTATATATTGGCCCCCTTTTTATTACCACAATCAAAAAAAAAAAAAAAAAAAAAAGGCAAAACAATAAACAAAAAAATAATAATAATATAATAAAAAAGGAAAATGAATTCACATTATGAAGATGTGCAGCGGCAGCACATCGGTGAAAGAGAAACATTCTTACACATTTTTTTTATCAGTGTTTTCATCAAATGGCATATCCACAATGTTTCTTCCCACACATAGCAAGAACTAGACATAGCCAAGATTAAACCAGAAATGTTTATACAAAATAGGTACGTTTTGTTCTTTTTTTCCCCCCCTTCAAGATCGTGAAAATATGACAAGAGATTCAGTCAATAAAATGAAATTGTTCATGACAAAGTCAATTTCGAATAAACTCTTTGAAACAAAGTGTCTTTTTCCTCTGAATAACAGAATTAGCTGCTGATTAACTTCATGACGAATGACGACTTCGAGGAGGATCCTCCGTACAACGTACTACGCTTCGTCCCCCGGCGAGGAGACGGCTGCTTTACAAGGGACGGGAGTGCAATTTACATGGGTGGGACCACCAGTCCGGACATAGCTGAAAGAGAAAGAGAAACAATTTTAGCACGGGAGGTCCCGAGACGCCGCGCGGAAGACAAAAAAACAACACAGCAGTAAGTATGTCACTCGCATTTCACAAAATACTCGACTCGAAAGGCGCTGGGGATGTTTGTAAAATGGAGGCCGTTGCTGTCGGGGGCCGACGGCGGGGGAGGGTTGAGAGTGATTGAGTGAAATGTGCTTCACCAACAAGACGTGCTGGAAAGACTTCACTTTTTGAAAGAGGAGCTTTCTGACATTTTGAGGAGAAAGCATCCTGGCTCCCACATGTGTGATATTTCTCTTAGCGTTTTGTTAATGGCAAACAGTGGGCCAGACTCCCAGGAGAGGGTCCCTGCTGACAGCCAAGAAACAACACGGTCACTTCTGCTAACGTCACGTAGACCCGCGGTCTCCCCTCCTCAGTCAGCAACCAGACACCCCTCGGCTTTGCCCAAATTGAAATCTTCGCTCGCTCCCTCCTGCCATTACCGGAGCCGAGTGGATGCTGGAAAACCATTTGCATTCCTCTGTCAGCCCGTATTTTCCCCCACTATCTCTCCTTATCGTGACATCTAAAGAAGGCCGGACTGGGTCGTCGAACGCCCACCTCTCGGCCCGCCCGAACGCGAAGATTGATGTACTCTCTCGCTCCGCTCATTTCCGCAATTAGGTGTCTAGTGAAGTGCCAGGGGAGAGAAAACGGGAAGAAAGCTCTTTTGCCGCTTTCAACTTATTTGTAGAGTCATGCTTGGAGTGCTTTTAAGTTTGCCAAGGCATCTGATGTTGTGGCATTCCTCATTAATTTCTGCAAACCACATATTAATAAGCAGACGCATGTAGCGGCATGAACTTTAATTTCTCAGTTCATTAGGTCTAACATTATTAATCTCGCTTGCACACGCTATGGCTAAAACATGTTTTCAAAGCAAACAACTGGGCCTTGACGGAGAGCAAATACGAGCGCACTAAACAGCCAGAGTAAGTCTTTAATTTGCCGAACGACGCCGCCCTGCCGAGAGTAACGCGCGCTCTTTCCCTCTTCCCTCCTCACATTCAACCTAATCGGTTCTTCTGCTGTTAAGTTCCTCTTTGGCAATGTTTTTCGACGTCGGGTGAGCGAGCACGGTGAGACGTTAACATTTCTGCCCTTTTGGGTCCATTGGTTGCACTACTATTGTAGGAAACATGAATTTTTAACTTCTGAGGACGAGGGGGCAGCATGTACAGCTAAGGTAAAGAGAATATGGAGAGAATATTACATATGTTCAGCTCAGTATGAATGCAAAAGAGGCCTGTGAATAATGGAGCAGTAGCATCAGTTTTATTTGCGAAAGATATTTCCGAATTATAGCGATCCCAGCCACTCGAGTACGAAATCTCCCGAGACACTTAACTTTGCTTAATCATTAATGAAAGATAAATAAATCAATAAACACACCCACACATGCACATGCATTCTACATGCCCGCATGCATAATGCGTTCTTGCACTTATTCGACCACTCATCCGTCCATCCATCCGCCCATCCACGTGCAAATGCATAATTGATGCGGGCGGGAGGCCGTGTTCGTTAAGCGGCGAGGATGGCGGATGGGTGGCGTCTCTGGGTACCAGAGTGCAATAATGCGACCCAACAGGTGAGGCAACTGCGGGGCGTTCTAAAAGCAGGGAGTCGGCTCTCACCTTGAAGTCCATTGCCATTTGCACTGGTGCAAGAAGGAGGTGGAGATGCTTGGGGCCTGACAACTGGAGCAAAGGCGCTTTTTTGTTTCACTGCAGAGATGACATTGGCAGGTGAGAATGAGAAAATGCCGTGTGTACTGCTACAGTTTGAAGAGAGGCTGACCGAAGAGGCTGCCATGGTAGGGCTCGACGGAACTACTGCAACAAAGCAGACATAGTCACCACTCAGAGAGAGTTCACTTCTTACAGACGAAGAGTCAGAGAGCCGGGCCTCGCCTCTTTTTCAAATCATATTCATGGAATGAAAACAAATCAGGGAGAAATGGTAATGAGGATATGGGGGGGAAATTTGGGTTGCGGGGCTTTTTTGGGGGGGGGGGGACTAAAACAAACGAGCAAATCATCAGGTAAATGGAGTTGGAATGGGATATGAGATGTCCTGCCTTGGCCACTTTCTGGATAATAGGCGTTCTTAACGACTCTGACTGGGTCATTTTGCCGAAAACATTTTTTTTTTTTTTTTTTTTTTTTTTTTTTTTTTAAGATTTAGAGTGCTGTTTTGGTGGCCTGCTTTATAATTGCAATTTGTTTTGCTTTTCAATCAGCTGCTTTGATTGGTCGGATTTGCTAAATGTCTCGGTTGTTCAGCCTCCAGAGTCACCCCTCCTTTTATCCAGTAGCACACATTCCCAAAAGATAACAAAACAAACCAACAAACAACCAACAGAACCACAACAGAGGAGTGTCAAAAAAAAGGGAAGCACAGGTGGGGACAGAGAGAGCGGGGGGGCTCGTCATTACCTTGATACTTACTGCCGTAGGGAGAATTTGCAGAAGAGCCGTTCAAGAAGCCCGGTGAACTGGGCACGCCCAAGTTGGGCATTCCCGTGTTGCCGTAGCCGTTCATGCTGTTGCTGACGGTGTTGTAGTTGGACTGCTGCGGGGTGCTGCTGGGCACGTAACCGCGAGGTGACACGCTGCTCGTGTTGCGACTATAGCCCACTGCGGACGGAAAGACATTGGTTAAAAACTGCCACAATGTGCGGTTCGTACATTTCAATTTTTCAGGTAGATGCCATCACCAAAGTTGTTTTTAGACAGTTTATGGATATATATTGATATACGTATATATCAAATTTTAATAAATGACAACGGCTTATAAATGGTTTTATAAATTATTCAAACTGATAACTTATGTAAGAATGAAACAATTTATATCTAGTTCATTGATTTATGTATTTTATAATAAATAATATATTGCATAAATAATAAATAATATATTACAAATAATATACTGTGTGTAATCGCATTTAATCGCATCTAACATAAGTTTGTTTACATAATATATGTGTTTATATATATATATATATATATATATATATATATATGTATATACACACACACACAAACACAGACACATATATTATGTAAACAAACTTTTGTTAGATGCGATTAAGCATGATTAATCGATTTTTTGGCAGCACTAACATATATATACTTCATATATAATATAAATGTGAAACAAATTACATAATATTAAGACACTTTACATCTATTTTATATACTTTTTATGTTACATATTACATACATATTTATACATTACATATAGAATTTGCATATACAAATATAAAATATATATATGGTAATTATATCTGTATATATGTATTCTGCTTGTGTTTCATGAGTATGGCCTAATGTGTTAACGTTTCCGTTCCACACAGCTGTGCGTTAAATTCACCCCCATGTATGTAAGGAGGATATTCAGCATTCTAGCGTGTATTCCAGTGTGATTTTTCCCTGTCCTGACCTGAGTGGAGGCAACAATGGAACAGGTGTAAACCTATTATCAGTACACTGGCTAAATGCAGTGTGTGAGATAGCGCTGCGTGTTCTGGCAGGCTGGCAGCGGAGAGATGGGGACAGGGTCAGGCACCTCCTGGGATCTATGCTATACACAGCCAGGAAAGATAAAGCTGCAACCGGCCTGTGCCATGATTCATGCTGCTAGCAGCTCGCTAATGTTCGCTAATCGTTGCAAGCATTTTTCTAGATACGTATATAACTCATTTTGATACTAACAGATGAATAACTAAAGTGGTTAGCGGGTTCTCTAGCCTGGCTATTGCTGGTTAGGCTGATAGTTTTTGAGGGGTTTTGGGCACTTGTCAGTCAGCTAATTGACCAGCTAAACACCCGTTAGGCTAACTTAACCACTTTAGGCTGGGTTCACTGCAATCCACATGCTAATCTTCATTTGTTGCCACATACCTTGTGAGGTCTCTGAGACGTTGACGGCAAGCTGACTGCCGAAAGAGTTGACCCCCATCATTCCGCCGTGAGAGGCCGTGTTGGCGAGGGATGGGATCTGGTTGTGGTTACGTGGGACGCTATACAGAGCCTCTGCAATATCTGCGGCCCTCTTCAGAATGATCTCCTATAACACAAAAACAGAGAAAAGAGTTGTCAGTATGTTCACAAAAGAATTTAGGGCCAGAGAATCTGAAATCATTGGGCCTCATTCATGAAAGTCAATTTAGGTGTAAATGTATGTAAAAATGGAACAATTATTGAAAGAGGTACTCAAATTAATCAAAATACTTAAATGCAGAGTGAATTGCACACACACACAGACACACACACACGTTGGGTTTCTATGTTTAATGTGACATTCCATAGACATAATGATTTTTATACTGTACAAACTACATATTCTAACCCTAAACCATTTTCAAAAAACATCACTTAGTATGATTTATAAGCTGATTTCCTCATGGGGACCAAAAAATGTCCCTACAAGGACAAGGATTTCGGATATTGCCATTTTTGTGGGGACATTTCATCCCTATTTTCATCAGGTATACCTGAACCACACACACATACATACATACATTGTATATGTATATATATATATAGACACACATACATATGCATTTTCTAACTGTAGGTAAACATAAATGACACCACGTTTGCATCTGTTTCACAGTGGTTGGATTGCAATGTCTTCACCTCTGTGCTACTCGACTGGGGGAAAATAATGTAATGGATCATTTCTTCTGAATATGTATTAGACCTCTCATGCATAGCTGGACCGTTCTGTAGAATATATTCCAGAGGTGCACCTTTTAGGGCCAAGTTCAAGGTTATCCTCCCATTTAAATAAGCCTGTATATGGCTGTGTGCATGTGTTTTGTGTGATTAACTCGTCACTTTGCACCAAGAGCCACAGCCATGAATTAAATAGCGCAAAAGCAGAAGTAGTAGAAGAAAACAAGCTTTCACCCGGCTACAGTACAAAGGCCCCCAGCGAGCTTTGAAACATACAGGAATGTAGCAAAAGGAGACGAATGCTGATTTAATTACAGCCACCGTGCAAAGGAAAAGGTGCTTCATTAGCATGAGTTTGTACCTGGTTGTTGTGTGGCATCCCGTACAGCGCTTCCACAAGGTCAGCGGCTCTCTTTAGCAACACCTCCTGCAATATATACCCAGAATGCAACATAATCAGTCATAAAGACATATAAACACCATCAGCCAGTACACTGCACATGAACAATAAGCGTGCATATTGTACACTTTCAAAGCACTTTATCTCTGGTTGGGAAAAATACACAAGCTGACGAGTGGAAATAAAGCATTTCTTAATTATATATTATCAAACGCATTATTTTATTTCTTAGTCACATTTCATTTGACTTAGTTAGACTAGTGAAGTGGTGTGTAACTTAAGCTAAATGAGTCAACATAAGGACTTGCGTTTCAACGAAGTGGCCTTGTGGGTATTAAACAAACAAACACTAGCTCGCCGCACCGAGTCAAACACAGACGCAGCGTTCGGCTGCTAATTCCACGCACTTTAGCTCAGAAGAACAATGAGTCATTTTCCATATCTTAATTAAACTGGCAGAGTCCTCAAAGACAACATCTCACCCCTAATTCATGCCCCAAATTTGCAGAAGAGTTCAATGCCCATTCCTCTTTCTTCAGGACAATAAAGTGAATTAGCTCGGGTTAATCTAGTTCTTTCATAATGACATTAGGAAATTTTTCAATTAACCCTCTTTCTCTGGCTGTTGTAAAGGACTTCATAAACGACTTCCTCTCCAAAGCGGGCTGAGAGGCTGTGCCCTGGGACACGGACGCCGGGAACTCTCGCTTATCCCCGTCTGCAAGCTTTCCCCCCACTTATAACACAACAAGGATTAACCTTCCGCTTATTTTCCCTTCAAAAATCACACCTAAGCTGCCAACAAGCGTGTCTCCGATACGTTTTGCATTGGCATTCCCGTTTGTTTTCTTCCAACGAGTACACAAGAGCTGCTTTTTGGGGAAGTTGTATTATGTTGTTGTTTCATTTTAGCATGTCTCGAATTTGCTGATTTGCGGTTTGAGTGTAACCACATTCACGGCATTGTCCTTGCGAGTGCGTAGCGCGGAGCGCCTTCATCATGGCTCGATGACTATTTCATTCCCATGCACAAGCGCCATGTTGGATCTGTATTTATCAAGATTAATCACAGGCCCATGTGTTTTATAGAGACGCATTCCAAACCTGAGCCTAAGCGGATGACTGCTTCTTCAAATGGGCATTTACCTCTGAAATTGGGGTCTCTGTTTCATGATGCAAGTGTCTAGTTTGCATACAAATAAAGAATTACACTTGTCATTCAGCAGGTAGTGTCAATGAAAGGCCCAGCTGTCCTAGTCCAGCTCTCGGCTCTCTCTAAGCAAGATTAAGTGTTTTTCTGAGCTGCTAATAATTACTCATCATCTCAGTCATCATATCACAAGACGTCTTACATGCCTCCCAATTTCACCCAACGATTATCGCAATTAACGTCGCCGAAACCTCACCCCAGCGGACTCCTACTTGAACTTCTTGTCCATATGGCGGCCGAGAGGAGGAAGAGACGCAAGGATAGTTTAAGAAAACGACACGTCTACTCAGCTCTAATCTGTCATTTGCCACGAGGTGCGTTTGCTAATGAACCGGATTTAGCGCAGTGCGTTGAAGTGGGAGTCTATATGCATCGAACGCGTCGGCCAATCAGCGGAGGAGGCTGTGAATGAGTTTGTTTTGTTCCAGCATGCCCCTCTCATCCTTGCGGCCTCACGCTGAGAATATGATTAGCGGTGAGCGGTGTTCGAAAAGCATTTCCATGTAAATTTCAGAGCGGCAGCGTTAAGTGTAATTGACTCCCCTTCTTTTTCTGCATCGACACGAGACTCAAGGTTGGACCGAGAACTATTTAAGCCCGAAACGATCACAGGGCTTGTTTCGTGACAAATGCGAGGGCTTATTATTACAAGAGCTCATTGTTCCGCCGGTGAACGAGAATCGTTTAAATGGAAAACTTGTTATTATCATTCTTGAATATCGTGAGTGGTATATATCACCACTGTTAAAGAAGCCAAGTGAGGTGAGGGGCTGGAGGTGCTAATGTCATTATAAAAGTGTAAAGCAATTATTCTGTTAGTTCTTGCCTGAGGTGATGAATACATTGAGAAGTGTGGGGCCAATACGTGTAGCTACCTCGCAAAAGCCGAGAGAGAGAAGATGAATTTTAATGCATGGGTAATTGCTCAACATGAATGCATTTCTAATAATTTTCTTGTATATTAGATTGAACGGGAAGCAGAATAGATTGGTGTTTGCTAGCTGAAACAGGACGCGAAGGCTAATGGAACTGATGAATGTGAGAATACGGCCGACAGGTTACCACTGTATGATTCGCATTAAAGATTATTTGATGAACGTATAGGGCTTGATCAGATTTTCATTCCAGTGTTTGTCTCAGCTTTATATCGAGACAAATGGATGACACTGATTTCAAACAAGGACTTAAAAGAAAGAGGATTGGAAGGTCCCTTTAGCAATCTCCTGCCTCATCACATGAGTGACTTCATATATTGCTTTTTACTCTCTCTCACTCTCTCTCTCTCTCTCACCATCTTCATATATAAATGTGTTCAATGGACACCCCTCCCCTTGGATCGAGCAGCAAATTTTGAATTGATCTGAAATTGAGGAGGTAAACTGCAATTCCGAGCAGCTCATAGTGTGAATATTTTAGTGATTTCAAAAGTACTGGTACTTTGAAAAAGTAAAATAATTGAGAACTACTATAGATTATAATATTATATGCTTTGTGTTACTATTTAGCAGTTGCATTATTGAAGTGATGTCCAAAGCATGCCATATTGGCTTTCTGTCCTGCTACGATCCCCCATCAGAGCTTGTGCATTGTAGATCCCTGACTGAAAAGAAGGAAGGAAAAGGAAAAAAAAAACAATCCAGGAATCGATATCAGGGGCGTATTATCAACTCTACAGCTGAGGCGAGCACGAGTGTGACGGCTTTACCTTATTGCTAACGCACTGTGTACATCCCTCCCCCCGAAACCTCTTATTACGGTGGTCTGTCTCCCGCCTGTAACATCTAATGCAGCCGCTCCTCCCAGACGCTCTGCCTCTTATTGAGAATATGTGTAAGGGTCAATTGCTGCTTTGCGTGGAGCTGGCTGTGACCCTCAAACACGATAGAGGTGCAGACGGCTGCGGTAACTATGATGAATCACTTGGCACTTTCATTTACATGCTGCTGAACTCACATTTGGGTCCATTAGAAGCCAAAATCAAATATTTATGTTGTTTATTGGAACTGCTCTGGTGTGATGGCCCTGTGCTGAGGGTTTACCTGAATTTGAGATCGAATGCATTTGAGGAAGAAAAAAAAAAAAAGTCATTTCCATCACATTTTTGTATAAAAATAATTATCAGAAAAAAAAAAAAAAAAAAAAAAAAAATATATATATATATATATATATATATTTATTTATTTTATTTTATTTTTTTTCAGCTTCAGAAATGCTCAAGCAGGGTGTTTTTTTTTTGTCTTTTTTTTTTCTGATAATGGATAGTTTAAACATTTACTGGAATGAGATTTCCTGTCCAGATATTGGCCTCCACAGAGACAGAG
Source organism: Hypophthalmichthys molitrix (assembly GCA_037950675.1). NCBI lineage: Eukaryota > Metazoa > Chordata > Actinopteri > Cypriniformes > Xenocyprididae > Hypophthalmichthys > Hypophthalmichthys molitrix. The sequence goes on from CM075503.1 coordinate 26,179,019, forward strand.
AGCCAAGTGTAATTGAAACACATCATGTGGCGCAGGGCAGAGTCTTACGGATTCTTAGTTTGGTGCATGTCCACGGGACGCTAGCACAGAGACCATGCCGTTCCAGAGCTGTTCAGCGGAAGTTAATGATAGCTGCTGCTCCCATGCTGGGCTTTAATAGATATTTGTATGATATCTGTTATTAGGCCTCCGTGGTGGTCAGCTTGCGCCGAGCACCCACGAACAGAGTACAAAATAATCTCTTAACATATTATTAAGAAAAGCCCTCGGCGCCGCGCGCTCTCAGATGGGAAATTAGCACGTTTTCTATTAGCCGGGCACAAGTCATAGATCCTATCAAAGCTAAATGAGCAAAAAAAAAAGGGGACAAATCAAAGAATAGGAAATAGAAAAGGTCCAACTGACACGCTTCGTCTTTCATGTCACACATCAAAACAACAGAACTCTGATACGTGTCGACCACATGGGAACCGCAGGCATACTGCATGGTTTGTGGAATTTAAGTGGGGGAAAAATAAATAAATGAAGCTAAAAAGCCCAGAGAGAGGGCTTGCCCATATTAACGCGCGCAAAACTCATTTATTAACCTGCTAAGACAAGGACTTTTAACGGAAAGCTCTGTAAACAAAAGATTAAACTGGATCTAGCTTTGGAAAATGAAAGGAAAACAAGACCAAAATAATCACACATCTGAAAAAGGCCTCTGCTTAGATTACAATCGCCACTGCCTACTGGGGTGGAAAAATACTTAATTGAACCATTTCGACATGCTGAAAGTTTGCACGATTCTGGCGGAATCCAAACACGCCGGATTGCATAGTGATGACTTGCCAAAAGCGATTGCATGCGCTTGCTCATCTAGCCAGTGAATTGTTTCCCATTTTGACATTTCTATGATAAATAGCTCTTTCGCACACATACACACACAGAATCACTGACCTTGGGCAACCTCTCCGGATCACCTGGATGTCTGGGAATGACCTTCTGCAGTCTCTGGAAGCCGTAGTCAATAGTTGGTTCGTTCAAAGCTAAACAGCAAAACAAGAAACGCCATCTGTTAGCATCCTGCGCCGGCAAAACAAATGATCAGATTTGTGTTTTCATATGCACCATCATAAATGTTATTACATTCGCTCTTGAAAACATATGCACCCATCATGCATTTTATTCCAGATAGGTCTGAACATTTGAATAAAAGGTAATAACGTGGTGTGCAATATTCTGTCATGCGACTTAGAGCCACATCTATCACCTCTACTATTTGGAAGAACGAGGCCTATAATTGATCAGATAAATTTAAAGGAGTTAGCGGATACATTATGAATGAAACAGGCTCACTAATACAAACACACATACTCGATTGCGACTGTCAAGCCTGTGAAGTCTGTATCAGTCCTACTTCCTGAAGCACCCACTGGATTTATGGGCAATGGGCGATGATGACATATGTCTAGCTATTGCACCCCTTCAGATTTATCCCTCTTTCTCACAATCTCTCCGCCATAGTGCGCTAAAGCAAAGCAGGCAGGAGGAACACTTCATCTTATGGAGCTTTAATAATCTGTGAATGGTTGACTACAAACTGATGTAGGGCGCTATCATTTCACAGCTGTGCCGGGGCTGGCCTCATGAAATTGCTGGCCACAAATAGTAATTAATCTTTTCTTTCACACACACATACGGCGCACACACACATGTTCCCTCCCTCTCAAATTGGAATTTTGAGTATGAAGTGCTCCGGTTATAAATCAGACAGACCTGCTCTGTATACAAGTGCATGAATCATAATCTCAACTTCCTGCTACCGCATGCATTGTGTTTAACAAGCTTTAGAAGAGTGCATGGAGGTCTATTATGGTCACAATAGACTATAAGCATGTGAAATTATTTTCAACATATATGGGCAGCAGGAAATGATGTCACTCTCAAGGGTGTAAATATTTTTACACGTTCTGAAGACAATGTAGTCTAATTACAATGTAGTGTATGTAGTCGGCATGAAAGGAAAATCCTACTTTCTAAATGCAACACTTTCTCACGACCAATTCGTACGTATTTTACGAGGTGGCAAATTCATATGATTTGTCTAAACCCCAGTGACGGGTAGGTTTAGGGGGCAGGGTTAGGGGTAGGTAATTCGTATGAATTCATACGAATTTGGCAACTCTTTACGATTTAGCAAAAACGTACTAATTCAGACGAGTGAGGTCATACAAATTTGTACGAATTATCCACCTCGTAAAATACATACGAATTGCCGTGAGAGCGGGGTGTTAAATGCATGTTATAGATCCTATGGTGTTTTTAAATGTTTTGACCTCGTAATGGTTTTTTTTTTTTTTTTTTTTTTTTGCAAAATGCCAAAACTGGACCTTCAAGTGAAAAAAACAATTTTTTTTTTCCCCCCGACAATCTGTTACACTTGGATGTACATCACAATATGGAAGAAAAGATCTGTCGCTCCTTCTGTTTTATTGCAACTTTAAGTGCATTGCTATGCAGATGCTGGGGTGTTTAGGAAAGATGCTCTGAAAATGTAGAATAAACGCATAAACACGCCATGACACGTTTTCAAGAGCAGGCCAAGCCAAAAGGTGGGGATATAACCCTAACCGTAAAGCCATGTTGTCCAATCAGAAGCCTGGAAAAAAGGTTATTACCAACCTGATCTCACGGCAATTTGTAGGCACACTAGTTCGTACGAACGTCACTTGTACGAATTTGTACGTTTTTTGCTAAATCGTACGTATTTTACGAGTTGCCAAATCTGTATGAATTCATACGAATGAGTTTTCAAAAAAGTTCGGTTTCAGTGAACGGATACTGCGTTTGCATGTGGGCGAACGGCCAAACCGCACAGAAAAAGCTGCAGTTTTGAAAATATCCGTGTTCGTGTGGACAGGGCCCAAATATGATTTAAGGTTTTTAAAGTCAACAAACAGAATTGCACAAATAATAATGACTGATTTCAAACAGGTTTCCTGAACATTATCTGCTATTGGCCAGACATACAGCCCCACCCCCAGACTCATACCTTTGGTTGAGCCTATAAAAATGAACAAAAAATGATACATATCAACTTTAAGAAGGAAGAAATCATAGAGAGAGGGAGCAGAAAAAAGCCAGTAGAGCATCAGCACAAAAATATTATCAGACATGAATGTAGATGTCGTTGATGCCGTATGAATCAATGCGCTTTTTCTTTTAAGAGATCAAATCTGTCTGTTCCCCTTACTCAGCACGCTATTTGCTGCTGAACTCTGCTCTGATGGAAACGGGAGAAACACGAGAAAGAACTAAAGCAGAGAATGAGAGATGACAGCCTGAGAGGAGAAGATGAGCATATTAGACAGGAACTTCCTGGAAATAATTGGGTGACTTTATGATGAAGTGCTACAATTACATTTAAGTGTAGTAGGGGGCGGCAATCCAATCAATCCAATCTGATCAATATCAAGACGCTGGTTGTGTTTTGGCGCACACGTATGCGTGTCATCGTGTGACAGTGGTGATGCTATTTGACATGCCATCTTCCATGGATGAAGACAAAGTAGCGTGCAGGAATCTGAAGTAAGATGTCGGCTTGTTAATAAAGCATTGATCGGGCGTATTGATTTTACATGACATGGCTTTCACAAGGATGTAGCTCTCTCACGCACACCTTCACCTCCCCCTTTCCTTCTCCCCTCGTCTGTCGTTCCTAGACGGACGTCCTCTGACTCCCCGAGACAGGAGGGCTGATGTAAATGTTTGTATTATAGCACTTCATTATGCCTGAATTTACCCATATGAGGGTATCCATCATTTTGGCTCGTTTCTTATGACTGGGGTCTGGGACTACACAAATGGATCATGGACTTTGACACTAGCCCTTCAGGATGTGTATTTGCCCTGGGACATATAATAAAAGTACTCTGTGACATTAAATATGGCCTAAAAGCAGGCAGATTTACAGCTGTTCTGATGGCACTTTCACACAGCACAGCCCCGGGCAGCAACATGTTGTTCTGTGCTCTGACATTGAGGCTTTGCTGATGAAGGAATGTGTGCGTTTGATAAATGTATCGGAACAGTGGGTGCTAAACGCTCTTCAGTTATTGATCTGATGCTAATGCAGTAAAAGAGGTCAGTGAGACCTTCATTAGCGCAAGACAGTCCCTCACCTCAGAGATCCTCCATCTCAAACACACCAGGAATTATTAACTACAGCTGTGTGAAAATCACAGGGGAAAAAAATGTCATGAAAAAAGGGGGAAAAAAGAATTAAATTGATAAAACAAAATAAAGAAATGGTGCTTATAGTTTCTAGCAAAATACCACAAGTTAACTACAATAAAACTGTTTGATATTAGCAGTAAATAAAAAAAATGAAAAGGTAATTATACACTGTTAAAAATGATTGTTGGTTTAACTTAAAAAAAGTAAGTTACCTGGTTGCCTTATAATTTTGAGTTCATTGAAAGAATTAATACAATGAAGGAGATTGGTTTAATAAATAGAAACTCAAAATATTATGTTATCTGAACCACATTAATTATCAAAGTTGATTTGACAAAAGAAAACAAATCATGAAATTTTTTACAGTGTGGTTAAATACAATAACGTAACTACAATAAAACTGATATTAGCAATAAAATGTCAAAAAAATAAATGAAAAAAAGAAAAATTAAATAAAGAAATGAAATGCTAATCCGTTTTATGCTACAATATAGCTACAATAAAACTTTTTGATATGTCATAAAATTAGTTGTGAAAAATATAATATATAAATACAATATTACATATATTAAATATATGTGATAAATTAAAAGACAATCATAGTATATATCAAAATGCCATAGCATCATTAAAATAAAAATGTTAGCCATAAAATGAGTCATTATGAAAAAAAATATATATAATAAATTTAACTTTTTTTGTTTTTTACAGAAGTCTACCTGCACAAAGCACACAGGTGGGTGGGTGTTTGTTAGTGTGTTGCTAGGGGTTACTTACTGATCCAACACTGTAAAAAAATATTTTCATGATTTATCAAATTTTTTCTTTCATCAAAATCAATTTCAATAATTAATGTGGTTCAGATAACATAACATTTTGTGTTTCTGTTGATTAAACCAATCACCTTCATTGTATTAACTCAATTTTTTTAATTTCAACAAACTCAAAATTTTAAGGTAACCAGATAAAATACTTTCTTTTAAGTTAAACCAACAATTCTTGTTTACAGTGAAGTATTTCTGGTATCTAGATATGTCTCAGGTCGCTCCTTCAATGTAAATCTATTGGATTTAAAGTGTTTTAGCAAACACCACTTGTAACTCTATTACTCATGATATTTTAGTGGAAATTGTGGTTACCATGGTAAAAAAAAAAAATTAAGGGGAGAACTGTTGCAATTACGAACACATAAAATTGATAAAAATGACAGAGAAGTGAACGGAAGGAGAAACAGATGTGGTTTTAGTCTGTGTGGGGGGTATCAGTGCTACTGGGCCAGCTGGGAAATATGGAGAACAGATTGCGCAATAACAGTTTAAATCCAGACAGACTCCTGCAAGCATCTTGCCTTCTCCTTCACTCTCACATCGTTGAACTATAAAACGTTCACAATGTACACACTCTCTATCTCTTTCTCTTTCAGCCCAGGCTTGCGGCTAAGCCCCTCCCACTGGCCTTTGAGCCGGCCCCCCAGCCCCAGGCTCGGCCAATCAATAGCACTTTCCTGTTTTAGAGCTGGGTAATTATGAGGTGGGGAGAGTAGGTGACCTTTCACCTGTTCCGCATTACTTTGCTGATATTAAGATAAATTGCCCGATTTTGGGTAAACATATGCTGCAATTCAGGCTGTCAGCGCCGGTTTGCTCAGGGATAATTTGTATTGATCTCTCCGTTTCTTCCCAATTCTGCTTACTGACCTCACGGATAATGAGAGAGAGAGAGTGTAAGTGCTGGATATGGCCATATTCAGCACTGCTTTTCACTGCATGTGTGTGTGTGAGTATCTGGAAGCCTGGCGTATGTCAGTGGCAGAGTGTTTTGCTTACGTCTTCATTTGTCATCCATTTTCTGTTTGTTTGTTCTATCCATCCGGAATGGAGAGAGGGGGGCTGAACGCCGTTTAGCACTCAAGCATAACTGAGCACGTTAAATCAAATCAGGCTCACGTCTTGTACGGGACCGTTATGAATTATGGAGCCGCCCGTATAAAAGGGAAATGTGCTTGCTAATGAGCTAGCATGCTTTTCGGGCCGCCGAACGAGAGCGGAGTGAATGAACAGAAGGGTTTGCGTTTGATGGATGACAAATCTAAAGCTCCTTGGGCTGGTCATCATGTTTAGTTGTTTTTTTCACCCCTCATTTGTAAAAGAGAATGTTAAGCACAATCTGCCAGGGATTTAACATAAAACAGCCTCTGATTTTACATCCAGAGAGAGTCTGTGTGTGTCTACATGTCGCCTGTTCTGTGTGTGCGCGCGTCTCCATATATTTCAAGATTGAGTGTTTTGACCTTGTTCTCGCAGACTGTATATATTGTCATTCTTCAAAGCTGACATGCTAGAGTGCGGCAGATACTAAACTGTGACACGTTTTTATTTAGCAATAAGAGAAGCGTCCCATAGTAACATCACAGGGAAGTGACACGATCGCAATCAATCACAATAAAATGCAGCTGCGCCGATTCGCAAAGTTACGAGATGGAGGAAACTTACTTAACGCACTAAATATACTATGCAAAGAAGGATTTGAATATGGTCAAATTCTGAATCCTTAGCTAAAAAATATGATTAAATTAGCCAAAGATATTTAATTAACATTTCTCACTGGTTTAATGCAAATTCAGGGCTGGAGAAACAGTATAAATTTGCAGAGAAGCAAAAAAATGATAAGATTTTGATGCTTTACTTTGGTGTAAAGCATTCTGGGTAATGAAGTGTTATTCCACTATGGTCTATAAGATAAATTTTAACTTATTAAATATAATGAAATACATAAATGATAATAGATTTTCTCTGGAAATACCCCATATGTTGTTTGATAAGATGTTTATGGGTAATTCAAACTGGAAAATAGATCTAAAAACAGCAGATATGCTGTTTATATGAATTTCAATCTTTCAACACCCTTAAATGCATATTCTGCAGAATTCCAAATTCTATTCAAATTCTTTTCATTTGGTTAAATTGAAAACTGCTTGCATTCCAGACGTCCATTACATCCCATGATGATGATAAGTGTGTATCTTTGGCACTGATAATGAATGGCTTTCTGGCTGTTGCTCTCTATTACTTTGTCTAATTATCCTTAACTGCTGCAAGCTTATCTCTGCCCCACCTCCACCATCAAGAACCACTTTTCCACTTTTTTTTTTTTTTTTACTTTTTTTTTTTTAACTTCTACAATCACAAATCAGAAAGGGAAAAACACAAGAGATTTTAAAACGGCGAGAGATCTGGAATAGCGCTGGCCATCTCTGGTTTCTTAAGGGAACAGAGAATGCCTAACTGTTGTCAACACACTCTGTGAAAACAAAAACTTAGAAAGGAAATGTCTTTTAACACGGATTGCCCATTGTTCCACAGCTGAGCTACAGAGACATGCAAGAAACCGAAAAGAAAAAAAATTAAAGAGGAAAAGCATCAAAGGGCAAAGAGAGTTTCTGAGTTTAATGCAGCATAATAAAAACAGGAAAACATTCATTTGTTCCAGCACAGCTGCTGGATTTCACTCTAAATGAGATCAATTTTCACTGCAATTATGATCATCTTCTTGTAACTTCCTGTAGATGTAGTAATAATTCAGTTACTTTACCAAAAACAGACCACCTTCATAATTAGAATTTATTTGACTCATATATAATCTAAGAGAAGAACTTGGGAATTTTTGGCAGTTAACAAGAGAGACATGCTAGCAACTGCCATTAAGACTCACAGATGTGTTTCACAAAAGAAACCTTTCTCTTGTAATATATAAAACATACATATTATGTTTATACACATATAAACACACACACACACAGTATATATATATATATATATATATATATATATATATATATATATATATAAAATGTATGTACTACTTTATTTCAATGGTCCATTTTAGACATTATACTGACTATAAGTAACTTTGCAACTACGTCAACTTTTTCTCCTAACCCGAACCCTGGCACCTAACCCTAACTTAACATTCTACTAACAGTCTACTAATACTCTAATGAGAGTTAGCTGACATGTAGTTGAAAAGTTACTTATAGTTAGTAGAATGTCTAAATTGAACCATCAAACCCTAAACGTAAATTGTATATATATATATATATATATATATATATATACACACAATATTATATAGTATTAGACAACCACCCAATGTAAGGTTTGTGTTACATCTGCCCTAAACTAACAGTATTGGTGATTACCAAAATCATTTTTTATGTTTCTGTAATGGTTAATCCACAGTATGTGTAAGCTCTTTAGTCACAGTAGTGTTTTTTAACGCTAAAATATAATTATTGTTGGGATTTAATGAATTCAAAGATAGATCGCATAAAGGTTTCAACAAGGCAAGTCTTTGGGAACAACTAACTATTTGGAAGTCAATAACAACAGAGACTGTGGAAAAGTACATAAAAACAATGCCAGCAAGAATGCAAGCTGTTATCAAGGTCAAAGGATATATATTGTATATAGTAACACTTTAGTTTAGGGTCCAATTCTCACTATTAACTAGTTATTAGCATGCATATTACTAGTATATTGGCTGTTTATTAGTACTTCTAAAGCAGATTTTAATGCCTTATTCTGCATGACCATATTCTACATCCCTTAATCCCAGTACTAAAACTTAACAACTACCTTACTAACTATTAATAAGCGGTAATTGGGAGTTTATTGAGGCAAAAGTCAGAGTTAATAGTTCGTTAATAGTGAGAACTGGACCCTAATCTAAAGTGTGACCACTGATTTTAAAGTTAAAATATATGTGTTTTGATATGTTTAACATTTTTGGTCATTACGACTTTTGACTAGCAGTGCATAAAATGCTGTATTAAAAAGGGAAGTAAAGTGGACTAGGTGATAAACCCTGAAAAAGTTACTGCGGTTTGTTCTTTGCTAGGTGGCACACACTGCCTGAACCAAAATGTTCAAATGAAAGCGATTTTTGGGATTAAAGTGGAAAAGAACGAGGGATAGACAACTAAAAGGGGAGAAATTAGTTGATGGCTGACTAGTTTTGTACTATTACAGTGCTTTGAATTTCAAGCCTGATTTGAGCAAGAAAAAGAGCAATATAGGAAAGAAGAAGAGGAGGCGGGGGGGTTTCAGAGAACAGAGAGAGCTGGAGCTCTTCGACGTGGTGCTAACTTCTTCATTTTATTGCCAGCTGTCTCCGAGGAAGCTATTTCATCTCAGAGAAATTCAGATACTCCGGAAATTAAAATTTCAAAGATCTGCGGCGTGAAAAAAAAAAGAGTGTGGGAGAAAAAAAATCAATGGAGGCAGATCAATGCTCATAGAAATTTCATGAACTTTGAACCGATACAGGCATGATGATGAGAAAGAGAGAGAGAGGGCTGCTCGAGCCACCGATAAAGTGTCGACAGGACAAGACAAGCCCACTCTCACGATCTAGGCCGTTCATATTTTATTTCCCTGACAGAAATTACATTTCAAGTCTATTTCTGTAACAAGGAAGGTTAAAAAAGACCTCCACCCTTCCATTTCTCTTTTCCTCCTTCTTTTGTCAGCATTCTCCATCCATGTGACTCACCTCCGGCAGATCTGACTCAAACGCTCCGCTTTAACGGCTCGCCGATATCAAATCGAATTGGGTTTCCGCCTTCGCCGATCGCAGACGCAAATTAATATTGTAAAATGAAGATCGATACATGGATGAAGTAGGGGGGAAAAATCGATGGCCGCTAAATTATTGCTGCATTTCGTCCTCATTCGAGATGAGTTGTGTTTTCCTCCGCCGGTCGATACTTTGTGGCTTCTCTCATTAATCTATAAATAAATTTGGCGATGAATGTGGCGCGCACGGGTTAGTCCCGGGTCAGAGGGCTGCGAACGGGAAGATGTTTGGGAACGAGAGAGCGCCCCATCCATCAGACGAGTGCTGGCCACTGGAGCATGACTAATTTCTCTGACTTAGTGAGGACAAACCTATTTAAAGCTGCCAGAGGTAAAAAAAAAAAAAAAAAAATGGACCGAGCCAAAATAGCAACCAGCAGGGCCAATTATACCCAAATCACTCCAGTGCAACTCTCTTTAAGGAGAGAGGGTTCATTCGACCCTTCCAGCACATGCAGAGGTTGACTGAATCTTTTTTGGACCTCTGCTTATTATAGAGTTGTAGCTTGTCACAATATTGCGTTAAAATATCACCACAATCCCCAATGGTGTGACATTGCTCACAATAATGGCACGCTCCTCTCTGAAGTAATAATATTTCTCAAACAACTGTCTGAGAAGAAAAATTCTCATCTGCTGAGAAGGACTCAGTTCTTGGTTCTAGTTATTAGTGAGCAGTTCCCCAGTACACTTGTATCATTAGACAAGAGCGCAATAGAGAGTCGCCAAGAGTTTTTCCCCATTCATTTTCTTCACAGACATTTCTATGGTAACACTTTACATTAAGGTTTCATTAGTTAACTACTTTAGTTAACATGAACTGAATGAACAATACTTCTACGGCATTAATCTTAGTTAATGTTACACTCTAAAAAATGCTGGGTTAAAAGTTGGGTTGAAAAAGGACAAACCCAGCGATTGGGTTAAATGTTTGCCCAACCTGCAGGGCAGTTTTATTTAACTCAACTATTGTTTAAAAATGACAGTATGGCTGGCTTAAAATGAACCCAAAATGGGTTGGAAATTAAAAATCAGACACATAATTACTAAAAGCAACCATAATAATCAAAAGGTAAACATTTGTTAATAAGCAATTTAATCAATGTTTATTGTTTAATTATTATTCATTAAACTTATTAATGAAAGTTAATTTTCAACATACTTTGGGTTCATTTTAAGCAAGCAATACAGTAATTTTTAAACAATAGTTGAGTTAAATAAAACTACCCAGCAGGTTGGGCAAACATTTAACCCAACCACTGGGTTAAAAACAACCCAATCGCTGGGTTTGTCCATTTTCAACCCAACTTGGGTTGTTTTTAATCCAGCATTTTTTAGAGTATAATTTCAACATTTACTAATACATTATTAAAATCAGATGTTGTATTTGTTAACATTAGTTAATGCACTGTGAACTAAAATGAACAAACAATAAACAGCTGGATTTTTATTAAGGAACATTAACAAAAATTAATAAATACAGTAACAAATGTTTTGCTGATTGTTAGTTCATGTTAGTTAATACATAAAGTAATGTTAATAAATGAACCTTATTGTAAAGTCTTACAATTTCCATTAAATAAAAGAAAAACATATGATTAAAATACAATTAAAAAAAAAACAATTATTATTTTATATTATCAGTTATTTGATTTTTTTTTTTTTTTTAATGGCAAATCATTTTAATTCTTCCTGTTTACAAATTCAGGAATTGAACTGGATTTAAAAAGCACTCTCAATTTTGCTGTTAAATGTAAATGTTACAAAAATAAATAAATAAATAAATAAATTAAAATATATATATATGGAGAAAATGAATGGATTTGCTCTATTTAGAGCTCTTTTATGCACTCTTTTAAGTGTGAAATACAGCCTGTTGTACTTGATGTAGTGAACATGATGGAGAAAGGAGGAAAACAATTCCTGGACTGCGTTCAAACACCTCTGTTTACATTTCCTCCCTGCTACTGATTACTTCTGGTAGTTCTGAGTGTGTGTGTGTGTGTGTGTGTGTGTTTGCGTGTGTGTGTGTGTGTTTGTCTGCGGTCCTATCAGATGCAGCTCGTGCTCAGCGAGGCCAAAGGCAGTGGGTGGGGACGAGTGTCTGATGGACAGATAGCCCAGTGCAAACGGCTGGCTGATAATTCGCTGATATGCCGTTTCATGTGCCACCGTTTAGATTTGTTTACCATCTTTCCTGTTTCCAACCGCCCCCTCCCAATCTGCTAACAAAGACCCCACTAGAAGATCGTCCTCTCAAAGCAGTAATGGACTTCCTCGAGAAGTGGGCGAGCCTTTTGAAGTGGACGAGAGCGGAACTACAGAAGGGAGGTGAAAGGGAAAAAATCCACTCTTTACAATTTTAAACACTTGCGTCAGAGGTTAATTGCCTCTAAATGTCAGTAATTAGTCTAATGAAGACCTGCGTTTGGTTCCAGCGTGCTTGTGTGCATGAGTGCCAGGATCTAGATGGGCATCTTTACCGCGGCAGCGGGCCGAGTGAGTGAAGGGGCGAGATGACCCCTTTGTCCTTTTGTGCTATGATAAATGACCGTCTCCTCCTCTGTGCGTTTTGTCAGTTTCAGCGCAGTTGAGTCGATACCTTCACCTTGACAAGGAAACTTTGTGATTTATCAGGGCCGCCGGCCAATCAACAGGCTGGGAGCTCGGAGCCCTTGGAGAGCCCGAGAGCACGCTGTGGTCAAAGTCTCGGGGAGCCGAATGGGGCGACGTTGTCACCGGCGTGATAGACAAATGAGTCTCGTTAGAAGTGGCCAAAAAAGTGGGGAGGGGCTCCGAGATGGAGGGAAAAGCAAGAAATAGGAAGCAGAAAAAAAACGCTTGACTCGTACTAATAACAGAAAGAGTCCAGATCGGTCACGGCGGGTTAAAAGACGAAGCACCCTGTCACGCCGCAGGTTTTGAAATTAGCAAATAATGTTCCCGAGTTCTGATAAATGTCTGACGGCTCTCGCTCGCAAATCATTTTTTAACATTTTGATGCATGTCTACAATCCCATCGGAGGAAAGGAAAAGTTTACTGGCCCTCGAATGTGCCGTGACAAATGAAGGCCGGTAAGTGTACGATTTCTGTATGAAGTATAGTTCATTTTCGCCAATTCTGGTAAATGGGTGTCACTGATTAGGACAAATAGTCTGGAAGGGTGATAGCTCCTGCCATACGTCTCTATTCCTCTTTCTCTTTCTCTCCCTGGCCTCCAGTGGAGCGTTAAGGCCGTGGTCACCAGTGACCATGCCTAAATAGAAAGCAATAGCTTTGATGCAATTAGAGTCCGACGTTGAGCTTTATTTATGGCTGGTGTCATTGTTCGGAATCGTTTGTAAAAGCGCTCAGGAGGCCTGACTCCGTTAAAGTGTCTATTAGAGCCACAGCGCTCACATACATATATATCTTAATTTATATCACTCACTTTCCCCTTGTTAGGAGCCAAAGGAGATCATTGCTGCCTCCAAATTTGGGTCATAGAGACGGACGGAATGTGTTCCCACGCACACTCTGTCATTCCAATTTGTTTATAGGCATGTTTCTGCTTATCTTTTAAGGTACTTTTGAGACCAAGCCTCCCAAAAAAGTTCTGTGAAAAAAAAAAAAAAAGAAAGGGTTTGCCAATTCTGATAGCAGCTTAAAGCAAAAATCAAAACTGTACTGTCTATTTTTATATATATATATATTTATAAAAAAATGTTTGATTTAAATAGAAAATTGTATGTATGTATGTATATATATGTATGTATATATATATATATATATATATATATATATATATATATATATATATGTGTGTGTGTGTGTGTGTGTGTGTGTATATATATATAGAATATAATCATTATATATATATATATATATATATATATATATACACACACACACACACACACACATATATATATATATATATATAGAATATAATCATTATATATATATATATATATATATATATATATATGTATTAAATTACAAATAAAAAATGTGTGTTCTGGCCCAAATTCTCATTTCAAGAGGAAATACATTAACACAAGAAGAAGAAAAAAAAAAAAAACACTACACTCATCAAGCCATTTCACGAGGAATTTAAAGGGAACATCTGGATGGGCTTTTTAAAATAGCCAGATCAGCTAAAGAGAGCATTTGTGAGTTGAGAGCTATTGGCAAAAGGACAAACACAGCCGTCCGGCTTTGATTTTTTTTTCCTCTCTTTTTTATGGACCCTTCTGACAAGCTGTTCCATGCCAGACCTGATCAATGGATAACCAATACAGGTATCAGATGGCGCAGCGGTGGCCTTGTGTTAACAAAAGACACGATCGTACAAACATACAAGGTTAAAGATGAAAAAAATAACAGAACACGCAGTTCTTTGAAGGATACAAAGGGATGCAGACTCAATAAAACCACTGCAGTGTTTCCTTTTAAATGAAGACACTAAGAGCCTGGAGCTGTAAATAGCCCGACTAACACACACACACACACGTGGTGGATCAGAGTGTTAATGGACGGCTATTGAATAACACATTGTTTTAGGCCCAGTTCTGGCAGCTCATAAACTACCGAGGCCCTCTCGCGTGTTTGCGTAACCTTACGGGATGCCGACATCCCATCACAGGCCCTAGGTCTAATGTCCCCAGGTCTTGGTGGATCTCTGCGGCGTGTTTAATTTCACTGCTGTTTAGCTGTGTCAAAGCAAGAGGCGTTGGAGAGTACCGGAGGACATTAGGAGCCGCTTTCAGAGTCTGAGCAGAGTAATTTGTTTAAAGAGCATTGACCTCTGAGACAGGCGGCTTGTGTTGGCTGTGATGGAGGAGAATTATCGACTCTTAAAGTAGCACGACACTCTGACAGGAGATTGCCGCCACATCTGAGCGAACACGAAGGACCTTTTACAACACCTTCAGCACTGACACTATTCACAGGGCTATGAACAACATACCACCCCAAAATTATATTTAGTTTAAATGTGTAATGAAGGCTATATTTAGGATCTTTATGATCTGCATTATTTTCCAATTAAGTACATTTTTTTTCCATAAATAATAAATACATTTGTTATAATATATAATATACATATGATATATAAACAAATAATAATATAAACATGCATTCATTGCACAGTGAATGGTTAATCACAGCATACATCACTCAACAGATGGTTGCTGTATGCTAGTAATGATCAAACCCATATCTGAGTGTACTACGCCCCTGCAAAAGGAGGCCACAGCACTGGATTTAATTGGCCGTGATGTATCAGATGAGAGAGAGGGTGTGTCTGACTCAGAAAAAAGAGAAGAAAATGTTGTGACACCCAACAAAAACACAGTTTATAACTATTTAAAAATTATTTTGTAAAATATCCAGGCCTTACACAATTTAGCAAATGCACACAAACACACACACAGAGAGAGAGAGAGAGAGAGCTAACGCTTTTAGCATTTCCAGTTCAAAGCGGCTGTTTATAAACTAATTACAGGCATAAACTCGAGCAATTTATTTAGATCAATATCACTTAGAAGAGTTTAAGAACTGAAAATAGGAAAAGAGAGGTAAAAACGGAAAATATTGAATGAACAAAACATAAGCAAAATGCATCTCTGAGCTTTGCTAAAAGAAAATAATCATAATTACAATCATTACAAGTACTGTTTTTGATATAGTCTCTTATTTAAGAGCATTCATTAATAAATGTGCTTTGAAGGGGAATTTAATTGACTTGAAATGTCAACCAGTTTGATAAAGCCTTATAACAGCATGAAATGAATCCAGTCTAGCGCGTGCGTGCGTGCGTGCGTGCGGGCGTGTGTGTGTGTGTGTGTTCTGATTTGCCTGTCATTTGTGACCTCAGAGAGGGAGGTGAGGCATTATGGGGATTGCAGTTCAGAAGATGAGAGGGACGGGGCGTGTAGTCTGTGACTTCCCTTCTTTAATTCGAGGGGATAATTAACTAAGTCCTCAAAATCTCCGCCAGTAATTATATCTCCTCACTGATGAGCAGGAACAAGGATCAGTGAGGGAAAACAAACAAACATTTCATGAAGACAGGGGAAGGTGGGGGTGACAGATGCTGGATTGTCTTCTATGACGGCCTCCAGTAAACTTTGAGTAGGCAATATAATTATACAGTATAAACAGTATATATATATATATATATATACAGTGTATATATATATATATATATATATATATATATATATATATATACACACACACTGTATATATAAACTATATTTATAGCACTCAATGTATAAACAGATTAGATAGATAGATAGATAGATAACTTTATAATAATATAATAGATATATAAAACTTAATAGATATATAATAACTTTCACTATCTTTCGATTCAGAAACATTGATCATTTTTTCACATTTTAAACCTGAATCGAAGATTCTGATTAAAAAATATTGAAATCTTTTTTTTCTGAATCAAAGATTGTAAATCAAAAAAAGAAAACATGCCAAACTTTGAATCAAAAGTTTTGATAACAGTAGCCAAATCCTGATATGTGTTAACCCACAATCCTGTACATTGTTCAACAATTGATTGAAAGAATAAAAATAGCATCTGATAAAGCGGTTAAAGCTAAATAAATTTATGAATGTAAACTCTTTTTTTTTAATGGTGATTTATACGCCAAATAAGCATTGTAGTAATTAAATATTTGATCATCTCTATAGAACTTTAAATTGATTCAAATTTAGATTCTAAGACATTATGGAGTTTTAAAAACCTCTCAGTCTTCTAAAAGAAGTGCCTTCATTAAAAAAAAGAAAAGCTGCATATCAAATCATGACTGACTGGGCAGCAAAACAGCTGTTTTGGTTTCGGACACAGAAACTTTGGTCGGAAACTAGGCCTACCACGATCAATTTTTGTTAGGGTTGATGACGCAAATGTTCGTCAAAACATTATAATGTGTGCTGAATTTGACACTGACTCCCTGTTTTGTGCTTATTAGCATTAGCACATGTTTAGTTCCTGAGTCTCTGCGGCTTTAACAATGGCAGACATTAATGTCTGAGCAGGTCTGGTATTAGCCGGCCCTGTGTTCTCGGGTTTCATTATCGCAGGGGCTCGTTGGCCTCTGCCCTGCCCCTGCTGAGAGGGTTAAATGTGGGAGGGAGAATCGGCCTGCAGCCTCGGTGGGGCTGAGATGGGGAACAGCTGCCTGGGGGGACCGGGGCCCCTTCCTCACCTCCTCTCTCTCTCTCTCTCTCTCTCTCTCTCTCTCTCTCTCTCCTTGACATTCCTGAGTGTGAGAGTAATTCCTGATGATTATCTCATTGTCCTACTCAATTTGGGATCAGACACACTGCTTCCAGGTCAAACACGGTGTGACCGTGTAACCTCCAGTATCAGCTGTACCGAGGGAGAGATTACGCTCATCTAAGACCACGTAAAAACACAATCCACCCGGACACACAAAGCACAACCTTGTGAGCTGGTCACACATACGTATGCACACATGAGTAACCTGGGCACCAAGAAACACTAGTGTTTTTGTGCAAAGTAGAGGACAGGGTGCAAGAGAAAGAGGTCAGGGATGTGTTATCAGGGTTTGAGATTAACTGGAGTTGGCAGCTGCCCCCAACTCCATTGCCCTGCGTTATGATATAGGGTTACAGAGGCATGCATCTCACACCGGTTGGGGTTCAGCACTTAAAGATGAAGCCAAAGACATGAGAAAATGTAGGGAACCTACACACAAACCAACCGATAAAACTGCAACTCACCTGTATACACGAATCGTCCCGGCGCACCTTTGCAGAACTGCTTTGACTTGTAGGATAGGGTGACTTCTACAACGCCCGGGATGTGTCTTGGAGGGGTCTGCACTCGGATGGCATGTGGCGTAATGAGCTTCGAGAGACAATGGGTAACCTGGTTAGGACCATGCTAAGTACACCAATTGTTGCATAGTTTTGAATACCTGGCATGCAATGAAAACATTTAACTAATTGTCAAGTATCCTGTCAGGTAGAAACTAAACCAGGGGGTGCTCAATTCTGTTCCTGGAGATCTACCTTCCTGCAAAGTTCAGCTCCAACCCTGATCCAACACAACTGAAGCTGCTAATTATGATCTTCAGGAACAACTGATAATTACAGACTGGTGTGTTGGATCAGGGTTGGATCTGAACTCTGCAGGTAGGTAGATCTCCAGGAACAGGATTGGACACACCTGAACTAAACTTTCAGAAGTGAATCTGACCCATAGTTTTTCCATGTTTAAGAGTTGAAGTCAGCGAAAAGTATCTTACAGTAGCTCAGAAATGGGGTGTTATCAGCTAAGAAAGATGGTAGGCAAACTCAGTTAGGACCAAACTAATTGCTGCATAGATTTGAACGCCTGAGTGGTAAAGTAACCTGTCAAGTAGAATCCATTCAAAACCCAACCAGCAAAAAAAAAAAAGAAAAGTTTTTTCTCCTCGCTTTAGAGTTAACGTCAGCAAATAGTCCTTGGATTACACTGAGCCCAGGAAAGGCCAAGGGGCAGGAGTCCTGTTAAAATCACCTCCATATGTCTTTCCTTCACTATTTTCCTTGCTTTCCCTGGCTCGTTTTTCCCCCTCTGAGATATTTCACCCCTAATTGTTCAATTGTTTTGCAAGACCTCACGGTTCGGCGAGGAACGCGGCGGAGGCCTCTGTGGACTTATTGTGGGGCTGTTTAGCATGCAGTTTGTTTATCTAACTCCTTATCTGCTCTTGTGATTAAACTAGGAAAAGAAAAATAATAAAATAAAATCGAATAAACAAACGCTGATTGGCTCGTTGAGGCTCCAACCGACAAATATATGCCAGACAGCTTTATCAACTCATAAAGGAACACACTAACCTGAAGTCTTTATTAGCTCCGAACTAATTACGACGCAGCTTCGGCATCCCTTTAGTTCACTCTTATTTATATGTTTATGTGGCGTGAAATGAACAAAAAGTAAATGTACAGAGACAATAAACGGACGGCGGCATAATTGCATTAAACCTGGTAGAAGCAGGGCTTCATAAACTGTGTATAATCACAGTTTTCACGTAATCACTTTTTATAGAATCTAATGAAGTTCATTAGAAGGCTGTTACAGAAATAAATGGCTGAGCAAATATCTCGTGCACAATAAAATGAATTATCTGGTTTTATGCCAAAGTCTTACCTCACTCCATACTAGCATGGTGCCGAACACGACCTGTAGTCCATCGAAGAAGTTATCGCCGATGATGATGACCGTGGCTCCTCCAGTGGTCCAGCCTTCACTGGGGCTAATGGCCTTTATGCACGGGGTAGCTGCTTATAACAGGACAAAAAGCACAACTCTTAGGATCCCGTTTTCGTACGGACACACGCTAGCCACATGCAGATCATTCTCATGCTGAGGATAAGTAAACAAAGCATGAATGATTTGGGCCACGTGGAAACAAAAGGCCTGCATCAGCCATTAAACTGTTCGCTAACACAATGAGAGGGAAAAGAAAACATCGACTGATGCGGCCAGTGTCCGTTCGTACCGATACGTTAGAGCAAATGCGGCCGTTGCTGATGATTAAGCACTGTGCATGCTAGGACCGTCAATTTATCTGTCCAGCTTTCACAGATCTGAGATCAGTCAATCAAAAGGTCGTGGAGCAAAGCACGGGCGGCGGGACAGCAAAAAAAGCGGGACTTCGATTTTTCATGCACCCGCTAATTGGGTCGAGCCTTTTTATCCTCAAACCTCGCCTTTGGTTTACAAACTTCCAACTTTCCCCTCATCTCCCCGGGTCTCTTATCTTTTGGTAATGAGTACTTTCTGCCTTTTTGGGTCTTTAATATCAGATTTTAGGGTCAATGATGAGATGGGATTTGTGAGTTTAAGGTTTAAATCGGTAAACTATCATGCTAATGGTGAGGTTCACATGTTCTTAAATGAGAGAATGAGGTCGTGGCTCTGACCCTGCCTTTGTCGTGAAGTTAGCCAATGGCTCATTAGCATACATTATTGTATTGCCCCCCTCCACCTCCGCGTAGGCGAGGGGTGCTACTATAGTTGTAAGCGGTCGGAGGCCCAGGGCGACTCGACCCCCCGTTAACATCTTAGCACTGTGTGCTTTGATCAGCTTTTCCTCTTCTCTCTGTTGACTCTGTTCTGCCACCCCCTCCAAAGCACCTCTCGAATACGAACTCCCGTGCAAAGAGAGCGCGAATATGACAACACGCTGCTAATACTGTCCAACAATTCAACCGCAACAGTAGCCCTTCACCTTGAGCTGTTTTCATTTTATTTTACGGCTTTCCAGCCCCGCTCCCTTCGTTTCTTTTCCAGGGAAAAACAATAGCATTGTGCTTTTAGATTTTAAGGTCTCAGAGAGGTTATTAATAATGCACAGAAGATGGTTGGCCTCTTTGGAAACCCTCTCAGCTTAAAATCTCTCCCCTCCATTAAAAGTGTCTGACATCATTTTCATCAGCCCGCAGACTCTGACATCATTTTATAACCAAAAAATATTCAATACGCCTCTTATGCCAATACTAATGCTGTTCTCACATAATTATTTTTTTAATGATTTAAATGGCATAACACTATTAACCTATATGAATAAATGAATAAATAATATAATTTTACATACATTAAATCAATTTGATATATATATATATATATATATATATATATATATATATATATATATATATGTATATGTTTTTTTTTAAGGTTGAACATAATTTAATATTATAATATACAGTAAATAATTGTTGAATAATTGACAATGTGGCTGGGCTGTTGAATTAATATACCATAAAAAAATGCATTCTGGGTAATATTTGTCATTTTAAGAAAAGAGGCTACTTTCTCGAAAACAACAAATAATATTACCCATAATGCATTGTAATATACAGAATGCATTGTAATATACTGTAAAAACAATGCATTCTGGGTAATATTTTGTTGTTTTTGAGAAAGTATCCTGTAGGTTACTGTCTCGAAAATTACAAATAATATTATTATTTTACTGTGTAAAATTTTGTGTATATATATATATATATATATATATATATATAATATGATCTCTATGGCAGTCTAGTCTATATATGGCTCCTGGTCCTGTATTACCCATTTAATTCTTCGCAAGGTGAAAACCAGAAGTTGGATCGCCGATCTGGGACGTTACATGCCAAATTTAATACTTAAGGTTAGGGGCTTGTACAAGTACTTACTAAGCTCCACCAATAATGCAATAAATGATATATTTATGACCGTTACATGAGGTAAACCTGTAGGGTTAAGCCCTTGTGTGTGCAGGTGTTTCTCTCTCATGTCTCTCTGCTGTTCTAGCGGCCCTAGTTAATCAACATTAGGTATTGTTGTGTAGAACAGCCCAGACAAGGCAGCTCTCTTTGTTTGCCTTAATGTTGGACTAGTGGAGGTTATATTTACTCATTCCTCTCAGCTCCCAGAGCACCAGAAGCCCTGAGCTTGCTCTCTCGCTCACACACACACACACACACTGGGAGCTTGCCCTTAACTAGAGCTGTTGACTTCATGCTAATAAGTTCATACAAATTTTCATTTCTGAGGCTTGGGAATGACATTTGCTTTTCTTAATTGCAGGCAGAGCGTTTGAAAGAGGATCAAGTCTCCATAGACAGACACGACTCCTCATAGGGACTGACCTTCATCAGCGCAACCAATTATAGCAAATCATTCACCAAAAATTACAGTAAACAAATTTACTTTGTGTAGGTGAGCAGAAGGAAGGGGCTGCGTGCACGTGAGCGTGTCTGCGCGTGTGCGAGGTGAGAACGGGCCCACGAGAGGGGCAGTCTGGCAGCTGTGGCCTGAGATCACCACGCATTGCCTCGGAATTCGCAACGCTCCCCCCCGCCATCCTAGAGAAAGGGCTGCCAGACCTCTCCCCTCTCCGCCGCGGAGCATTTGCATACATTCTGCTTGAATATAGAGAGGGAACATGTGTTGAATGGGAAGCATAAAGGAGTGAATTACACAGCCTGTGTTCGTCAGCTAATGATATACGTGCGAAATGCACTCAAGCGGATGATGGAAATTGGAGAAAGCAGACATGGTCTATGGCGGCCCGGAGAGGCCAAGTTCAACACTCCACTAGGAAGTGACGGGCAGGAACGTGTTTTAACAAGGGAGAACAATTTAGCAGAGGATGTGGTTCGGGTTATGTTCGGATTAGCATACTGACATATTACCTGACTATTTCTGCAGTGAATCACCTGGCTGGATCATAAATGTATATATATATATATATATTTTTTATTTATTTATTTATTTATTTATTTATTTTAAAATATATTACTTGTTGTAATCCAATATATATATATAAAATAGTAACTATTATATAATTTAATATTTAATATAATATTTAAAATGATGATATTAGTTGTTGCAACCAAACATTACTTGATTTTTACACACACATTTATTTAAAAAAAATTTCCAAGATGATAATTGGATGCTACTTACATGCAATCCCTAATTTTAAATAATAGTATCCAGTTTACATGTCATCAAGGCTGGAAAAGTGTGGTAACATTTGTAATAGAATAAAAGCGAATGCTAAATTAATATATTAGTCCTGTGAAAAGGAATCTGCATGCATGTCTGCATGCACGTGTAAATTTATTGAATAATTTTGTGGTAGTTCTTTACGCTCAGAGAAATCGCTGGCTTTGTTTCATCAGGCTTCCACTGGCTGAAGTGGACGGTCAACAAGCAAGACTGTGTGTGTGTGTGTTTTCCCGTGTGTATTGTTTACAGAACACCACAGCGTCTTGGTGTGAAGCTTTAATCAGACTTGAGTCGTCTTCCATGGCAACATGGCGGCCGGCGTGTTTGTCACCTTCTTCGCTGCACTCCCCAATATTGAGGCACTCTAACAGGTCCCATCCTGCCTGCTGCAACCTTCCTTTGTTCCAGCGCGTAAAATGTCTTGTAATTGTGCAGGGGATGTCCAGATGGCAGGCTGATCCCGGCGCTGATGGGATTAGAGCTCTTACCTCACGTCGGCCCATCTGTCCTCTCTAACTGGCTACGGCCTCACAGACGCCGACCGCTCGTCTTTATTGCATAAACCTAACAACATTACCGCCACTTGGTATGCAAATCAACCCGAAGCTGTAGGCCCAGACCGGAGGGGGTTCGTGCATGCGCCGCAAGAGAGACTTTCTTTTTCTTGCTCTAAATGTCTTCCTCCTCTTTTCAGTCTTGTGCATCACTATATTTCTTTGCTTTCGCGGAATTAACACTAAATGGTTTCCAAATCGGGGAATTTGTGCATTTGGACCGGGGAGGGAGGAGGGGGGTGTTGATTGTGTATGTTGTGTCTGGCTATGTGCAGATGGGACCGTTTGGATCCGAGTGTGTGCGCGCATGTTCGCGCCTGTGTGAATTTGTACATATGTTTCTGCATGGTGTATCTAAATGGCACTAATGCAAAAGAAACCCTCCTATAGTGTGTGCTCGCCTCTTTCTCCTCCCCCAGGTTTCATTCTCCAGCTGTAAATAATGAAAGGGGCTCATGTGCTCGGAGAGCACAGCAACGGTGAGGGTCCGCTGGGCCATGCGGAGGGAATTACTTTAAGTTGAAGATCAGAAGGCAGAGTAAATTCACTGTCCGGGAAAATTCGCCTGAATTAGATGATTAGATAAAAATGTGAGAGGACAGGAGAAACGGTAGGACCTCCCTGTGGCCGCTTTCGTGCTCTCTCAGCTTGCATTTATCACTTTCAAGAATGTGTTTCTAATCTAAACCACCCTGTATCTGCGCCGCAGACCTGGACTTGACCGTAAATATGAACGAATTTATATTTTACGACTATATATCCTGTACATGTGTGCTAGGAGCTCTCCTCCGCCAGAATGGAAAGAGATGACAGCTTGAACCTTTCTCTAGTTTCCTTCTCCGCCAAATGATAAGTCTTAAACATTCTCTCGAGTTTAAAGAAGTGATTAAACGCCAAGTTCGGATGCTCAGAAACTCTTTCTTTCTGTTTTAACGGCCCCCCGGTCGCCCTTAAAGGGCCAGATATTAGATAGGTAGCTGTAATATTCACTACGGCCCAAATTTGCCATCAGGGGCGGGTGAAACAGCAGGTAACTAAGTGGTGAGAGAACGCGTCTGCGAGGCTGGTGGGTGTTTAAGGAGGAGGTGAGCTTTTAAAACAGTCGGAAATTTAAAAGAGTTGTCAGGAATATCGCCACCACTTGTTACAGTGCTGTCAGGATTCACCGCGAGAGGGAATGAATTCATTTAAATTTGACCGTGACTATCATACGTGAGGCCTAATATTGGGTACCAAAGAAAGTTTTGGATGGAAACCATAAAATCACGAATTATGAAACATACTTTCTCCATGCACTTCCTCTTCTAACAATAAAACCACTGAAATCCGACCGCAGATGAGCCAAACGATGGTTGTAAACACAGTAATGGAAGCTTAGAAAAAGATTTACAATAAAAAGGACTCTGCCAACCGGGCTTTGAAGAAGGATAGCCTCGGCAGTGTTTGGGTTGGGCCGTGTTTTTTCTTTCTTTCTCCCTCTCGGTCTCACGGGACTCAGGCAGACGAGGGGAGAGGCCTCAACCTTCTTAATTGCTCTCCTAATTAAAGGCGGTTGCTAAGGAAAACACACCTACTATCAAGCGACTACAGCAGAGAGACAAACAATACGTCAGCATACCAAACACTTGAACGCTCAGGGCACAAACGTTCAATTACTCCACTTCTGTACTGATTTTCACCAATGTTAATGCAAGAAGCCGAGAAATAGAAAACAAACATTTTTGCTGGGGTTTTTTTGTCTCACACGAGCTGGGATTTGTTGCGATTCCTCTTGCATCATTAAATATTACTGGTGCTTTGGTTGATATGGTAATTACGGACTGATTAAGACAAAGAAAATACTAATGTTATGTTTTTAAATGAGCAAAGATTATGTTCTGTTTTAATGCTTAGCCCAGAGATTTGAGCACTAAAGTAGAGTGATCAAAACCAGCTCATTCTAACAAAGCAGCAAAATCTGAATTTTACCCATCCAAGGACTTGCTTTATATATAGAGAGAGTGAGTACAGTGTTCATTAAAACCAAGCCTGGATGAAATCAGTGCATTTTCTGCACTGAATTTAGAGGAATGTGCATGGTAAAATGTATTAAACTTACTATTGGTAGCTGAAAGTACATTCAGATTAGCCAAAATATTTAATATGAATGTGTTCATTAAATATTTTGCATGCATTGTCAATGCCTATGTGATAAAAATTATATAAGCCATCATACATAATCTTTATTACTAAAAAAGCATAAATGCGACATAAGAAAATTAAAAAATGTGGCCCAAAGTCATTCATAAAAATAGCAAAATCTGTATTTCTTTTTAAATGAGCACAATAACATCAGCAATAATATTAACAATAAAATTAGTGGTGAATTAAGCAGACTAAAACTAAAAAGTTCTGAAAATGCTACTCGGTAAACAGAGAAAGCATGAATATTCTCTAAAAGATGAACTAGCCATGTTTCCTCTAAAGTTTCACTACCATGTTTGGTGGATGAGCGAGAAGAGGCGATGTGAATGACTAAAAGAATGTGAGCTAAAAATGAGAAAAGGGGAAAGGGAAAGGCAGGAAAACGGAGGGAGAAAGTGAAAGAAGCTCTGCAAATAATAATGTTATGGGAAATGTGCCTACCATTCTCCAGATAAGGAGTGGCCGTACCTTCTGAGGGGTCTAGGCGGCGGGCTCTTCTGCCGTGTTTTGAGTTGTTGTGGACGAACATGTTGTCCGACACGGCCAACACGTGACCGTCCACATTAACCGTTGTCGATACAACGACCTGTGAAGAAAACGTAAAGATTGCTTGAAGGCATGATCTCTACATTGGGCCCTGTGTGAAGAAGTTCATAGAGATGTATTGCTTTACTTTTTTTTTCTATGAAAAATACTGTCTTGGTATGAATAGACCTTAAAAAAATGAATGAATTGTTCGCCATCCAAATAATATTGAATATATTAAATATTATAAATTAACAAATAACATTGTTCCAAATAATAAAATAATAACATTGCTATATTCCGTGCTTAAACTTTGCATTTTGTGAACACACCATTCAATCAATCAATCAATCAATCAACCAACCAACCAACCAATCAATCAATCAACCAGATAGATAGATAGATAGATAATATTTTGAGTTCGGTATGATAAAGTTTGTAGAAATCCATTATTTCAAATTTTTCTTGCCAAAAATATGACCTTGATTATAAACAAACTCTACTTAAACTTAGAATCGACTTCATTCAACAAAATGAATCATTTGGCATCCAAAAAATATCAGGCCTGTTTTTGACCAGAGGCCTTTTTGAGCACTTGAAGGCCAGAGAAACAAGAAGGACACTTCTGAGGGTTTCTGCGGGGTCTTTATCAGAAACCACTGCTCTTTTTTCAGCTTGTTCTTTGTTGTGGGTCTTATTTGCGAGAAAACGAACACAAAAAGCATTTTTGGCCTGTGGTGTCGACTCAACATGAGAGCAGGTCTCAGTACAGTTAGCGGATGAACCCGGCGCGCCTCTGATCAGTAGGGTCCTTTGGACACGGACGCACACGCGCCACACACACCATGTTCATGGCTTTGTTTGTTTGACTTCTCTCCTCCGTACCAGCGAGGCTTTATTTTGAATGCTGACAACCATGCGACCGCTCCACACCTTCGAAACAATAACTGCAAACACATTTGCCTCGCTAAGCGCTGGAGCTTGAACCTGTGCCCATTGTTTATTTTCCAAGCCAAGCAGGAGGGAGCGAAACAAGGGAAAAGTTGCTCGTTTTTGCAGTCTTACTGGGTTTGGTGGAACAACTCCCTGTGGGCTTTACATTATTAAAACAATAAGTTTTATCACTATGATCCGAAAAAAGAGTCTGTTTTCACACCTTAAGCAACTAAAGATGACTTGCGCGGTTCAATATGCTTCGTGTAAGCTGGAACGCTGTCTGACTGTTAATGACCCAGCCTGAATCCGCACAAGCTACCGTTAGCTATGGATCAATTCTGCTTAGAAAGTTACAAAATAAACACGTTCACTTAAAATATTCATATTAACACACTTCCACGTTTCCAAATGGGTCTTGAAATTTCTCGACCCATTATAAAACGTATGTCCTTCTCCAAAAATGGAGTACATTAATTCTGGGTGTCAAAAGCGAAATCATATTAAAAATGTTTAACATTGTCTTACTCTAGTCCTCGGTTGCAATAGGTCTCGTATTTCTTTCTCCAAATGAACCGCCGTGCAGGAATCGACTCTATATAAAGCGCATTTAATTTCTCATTCGAAGAATATAATTAACCTTTGTAAGAAGGAGAGCTTCTTTTTTCCTATTTAAAGGAGACACTTGGGCGGTTACAAGAGTGCGCGTGTTAGATAAAGGACGAG
The DNA here is from genome assembly GCA_037950675.1 of Hypophthalmichthys molitrix. Taxonomy (NCBI): domain Eukaryota; kingdom Metazoa; phylum Chordata; class Actinopteri; order Cypriniformes; family Xenocyprididae; genus Hypophthalmichthys; species Hypophthalmichthys molitrix. The sequence continues at coordinate 26,206,313 of CM075503.1, forward strand.
AGGCTTGTCGGGGAACAACTAGCCAAGCCCTTGTCAATCAAAGAGAGGCCTCCATTTTGAAGCGCTCTGGCTTTTTTTTTTTAACAAAAAGCTACAATTAGTGTTTAATCTGCCACTTAAGGTGAACAGAAAGAAGTGGAGAGTCTCTCATCTGCTCCATCATCCATTAGCAGCCACTCAAACAGCCCACAGATCGCTAGCTCACCCTATTACATTGATCTATAGATTTATTGATTAGCTGTTTTATCTTATTAGTCACAGCTTGAGTAAGGGCCATGATGGAGAAGGGTGGCAGACCCTCAAAAGACAAAAAGAGAATTTGAGAAGAGCCCCTCTGGTAGCAGATGAGGGGGTTTTCTTTGTTTTTGTTGATCTGTTTACTAAAGAGGGCTGCCCATACAGTTGCATTGAGAGAATGAGGGGCATTTAGCATCTGAATGAGGAAAGGGGTTGGAGGGGTGGGCTGCGGTGTTGTGGGGGGTCTGAGGTGGAAGTGGAGCAGTTACAATCTGGAATAGTCCCTCTGTCACGTTCACAGTCAAGAGTCACAATGAGGATGATACTTGAGGCCTGTTCACAACAAATAAGATGCCTTAAAATGTTCACAAATTATTTTTTTTGCAATGCAAAATTGATCTTTTCTCTTAGAGAAAATGTTTGGATACTGAAATGAATTATTAAGCATAAATCAATTAATAAAATAAATAAAAACTTAATAATTATAAATGTGTAATAAAAATATGTAATACAAATATTTTTGGAATTTAAAAAATTAACCAAAAATCAGTGGATACTGTTTGCATTGTTTGGATACTAAAATGGATTATTCAGCATCATAATTTTAAAACAAATAAAAAATCTGAAGAAAAAAATAAAAATAAAATTAATAAATATATTTTTAAAATTTAATAATAAATAAAATAATAATGATAAATAAAATATACATTTAAAATAAATGTAATTAATATAATTAAACAATAAATATAATTAATAAATATTTTTGGAATTTAAAAAAAAAAAAAAAAAAAGAATCTAATACATTAAAAACAAAATGAACCAAAAACTGAGGGCTTAATATCTGTAAGATACTTCAAATTAGTTTCAGATTCCTTTTTTCACATTAAAATATAATTCTAGATGTCTGTCCTTGCAAAAAAAAAAAAAAAAAAAATATATATATATATATATATATATATATATATATATATATATATATATATATATATATATATTTTTTCAGACATGGTGTGAATAGGCCTCTAGATGATATCCTGTTCTCTTAGCTGAGTGCAAGACAGGGAAAATAGAGAAATAAGAGAGGAAAAGGCAGGAAAAAAAGAAGGAAAATGGAATGGCAAATGGGGGAAGACAAGGACCCCAAAAGCATGACCTTGCCATGAGATCATGGAGAAAGGAACATGAGTGAAATTTATTCTGGAGGTGGCATTTAGCTTAGCAGAGCAGAGTTTAAGGGTTAGCGCTGGAGGAGAGGTGTCTTGCTAATGGACTCCACTCACAGACTGACAGGCATCACGGTTTTGGGTCACAGACTGCTTTTGGTTGGAATTGTCTGTTGATTATGTTTTTTTTAAGTGATGCTGTCATAAGAACTCCCCTTAGGGCTGTTTAAATTATTTAGAATATAAACACCAGAATGTGAATTGTAGAAGGGAATGTTTTGGTTGTGATGATTCCTTAAAGGAAGATTTGAGGAGATATGAACAGATTCCACTGGCAAGAGAAGATAGAATGATGAATGAACAGAAACAAGTGCTCTTTGAGGATAGAGCAGCATTAGTATGGCTCCACACACACACACACACACACACACACACAAACACACACACACACACCTCCACCAGGTGCTGAGGCAGAGGAAGTGTAAATAGGTTGAAAACCCAGACATGCTGTTACAGCGAGAGAAAGAGTGGTCCAGTGACTTTATTGTGGGAAGGCACATCCGCAGTGACGGATGTTTCTTTTACTCGCCGTGCAGACAGAAAGGACACTTCCTCTCACGCCGGCTCTGACCTTCTGCTCTGGACGCATGGATCAATATCAGTGAAGACACTTGACGTTCCAAAGCATGAAAAATGAAAGTTGTGCAAGCGGCTGCACCACTGCTGCCTGCTCGACAATACATCTATATAACCACAAGTATATAAACACACATCCTCGCAGCACTGGGTTAAGCTGAGCTGTCACACACACACACACGTAATGAAAAAAAAAAAGTCCAAGGCTGCGGCCTTTCAATGTACTGTATCTAATAATGTCTGTGATTGGATGGCATCACCTAAATATAGAGGTACATGAATGAATGAAAGTGGTGTAGAACTATACATTTGTGGAGTATATATATATATATATATATATATATATATATATATATATATAAAAGAATAAATAGAATGATCCTGAGGGTTTATTTTTGTGTGTGTTTGGAATGTGCTTGAGCAGAATTGCAGAATCGAAGCATCTCTGGAGGAGACGGCTCTGGCCTTCGACCGGGTCAAGGCAGCCCGTTTAAATATATCCACAAAGTAATACACCATACAGCTACCCCAGCCAGTGGCCTGTTTTTCACATTAGAATGTGTGTGAGGGGAAAAAAAGAAAACATTACCTGGAATCTGCGCATGTCCCGTGGGTTTCCTGCATTCTTCAGGCAGTTCTGATTACACTTGAGGAAGAATTTCAAAAAGAACCTGCAAGAGAAGACAAAGAGAGGGAAAACTCCACGTTAGACAATCAATCCAGCACAAAACCTGCAAGGAACAAATCGATATCACAAAATACAACCGCAGACTTCATAGCAGAGCCAGTCCAGGACGTCCAAACACAACACGACTGGCACAAAAGCACGATCAAACCGACAGCTGGATTCACCTTGTTTCTAGATAATTCCCCTCAGAGTAATGATCATTAGTGTTTTGTTCCTCACCCTCCCACGACCTCCCTGTCTCTCTGTTTATCTGTTTTTCAGTCTGTCCGTGTGGCTGACGCATCCAAATCCCACAGTTCCCCACAGAACCCATCTGCCCGTCACTGACAGGAAGTCAGTTAATATTCCGCCCCCCTCTTTCCTCCCCTGCTCTACCCTGTAATTAAGGCTTAACGTGCTCAATGGGGAGGTAAACCAGCACACCTGAGCCCTGCTCATCACAGACGAGGACCGGCAAACGGGGTAGGAGACCTAACGAGGTGAGAGCGGCCCGCAAACTTACAGTCCTGTTAGACAATTAGACACACCCCGTCACCGGGACAACGCCACCCGGTAATTATTGCACAAATTACTAACTGCATAATCTGTTCGGCAAATGTCATGTGTGAGCGAGAGTCAAAGAAGGTCCCATCGGATGGGCCCTCACACACCACACCTCAAGAACTAAAACCTGGTGTTTTTAAGAGGTAAAGAGACTCTTCAAGAGTCCTTCAAGAGAGGCGTTGAGAAGGAAGACGGATAAGAGGGGCTTAAGGGAAGAGGAAGTTGAAGACTTGTACAGCTGGTGCCACACTTCTCGTATCACAGGAAGTGATTCGTTTAAGAGGAAGACCACTTGTAGAGGAAAAATGAATGGAGGAATTGCGATGGATGGATGGATGGATGGATGGATGGATGGATATAACAATGGATGGATGGATAGATAGATAGATAGATAGATAGATAGATAGATAGAATTATATAACAATGGATGGTTGGATAGATAGAACAATATAACGATGGATGGATGATGGATAGATAGATGAATGGATAGATCAATGGATGGATGGATGGATGGATGGATGGACAGATATACCAATGATAGATAGATAGATGGATGGATGTAACAATGAATGGATGGATGGATGGATATAACAATGGATGGATGGATATAATGATGGATGGATGGATGGATGGATGGATTTTGTCTGACCTATTGGAGTGAACTGACGTATCGTAAAAATAGGGACTGTGGTTTCTCCAGAAATAACCAGCAAGTGGGAAATTTGTCTTTGTATATGGATGTCCATGTCCACCAATATTTACCTCAGCCCTCCAACCCTTGAGAGGCCGGACGTACGCCGTAAAGGTCCCTCGTTCTCTGGCTTTCGTGCATGCTACGATGTCATGCATTGCAGATTGTGTTCAGTGTTGAGTTAACACATGTATTTCACTAGGTAAACAGTGTGTGTATGCAGGATGAAGTCTCTCATTCGGACTCTCCGATGGGACCACGAGCCAAGCAATATATCACTGTGTGAAATGACATCTGCAACCCTGAACACCCTCCACTTCCAATTCTCATTTATATACAGTCACCCTTTCCTCCCGACAGAGAGGGAATGTTTAGGATTGAGACAGATTGAGGAAAAGTAGGAGAAAGGCGAGGCAAGGGCCCCGAAGGTGGCCTTGGTACTTTCAGAAAATTTTTAGTGACTGGCGTCAATAAAAAGCGAATTTCAGCATCGCTGGGGTGAGCATAAAGAAAGATGGCAGTCATAACGGCCAGAAGAGGCCAAAAACGCATCTGCCGTCATTAGAGCATTAGCTTTAATTGTGTACAGTGTGTGTATGGTAGTTGTTGGACAGGCCATTATCAGAATGAGTATTACGAGCTGTAATTCGCGGCCCCTGTCTTTATTTCCCTATAGAGCTGTAATGTTTCACAGCAGGTATCGGAGTAAATCAAGCCTGAAATATAGCCTTTATTTACCTCTCTCACTCGCTATCTCTCGCTCTCTCTCGCTCTCACTTGTTTTTTCCTACTCTATAGCCTCAAACAAATGGCTTCACACACATTTACACAGGTGGACACACTTGTGCTAACTCAAAGATTATTGCAAAGCACCCATTCAGAGGTTTGAAAGTGAGATGGACTGCATCAATTACAATAGATACAGCAAAAACATGAAAACTATAAAACCTGGAAGGTGTTTCAAGTACCCTTATAATGTTGGAGTTATAGTAAAAAAATTGTTTATATGTGAATCTGGACCACAAAACCAGCACGAGTATATCTGTAGCAATAGCCAACAATACATTGTATCGGTCAAAATTATTTATTTTTCTTCTATTCCAAAAATTATTAGCATTTTAAGTAAAGATCATGTTACATGAAGATATTTTGTAAATTTCCTAGCGTAAATATATAAAAAATTTATTTTTGTGAGTGGATATGCATTGCTAAAGACTTCATTTGGACAACTTTAAAGGCAATTTTCTCAAATTTTTCCAGATTTTCAAATAGTTGTATCTCGGCCCAATATTGTCATATCCTAACAAATCATGCATCAATGGAAAGCTTATATATATATATAAAATGTGTGATTAGAAAATTTACTAAAAGTAAAATATATATTATATATATATATATATAAAAATAAAAAAAGTACACTTTAAAAATATTTTACAGTAAATATGATCATCATTAGAACAATATGCAATTACTTGAGAAGCAAAATTACATTAGAATTATTTTCACTGAATATATATTATTATTATTTACTATTAATTTTTATGCACAAATCTAACAAAATTTTATGATAAGTCTTACTATCTCACAATTTTGCTTTTTGCTCAAGTAATTTATTATTGTGGGGATGTTTCAATTTTTCTTTTCTTTAAAAAAAAAACTAAAATACTAAGATAATAAAAAATATGCTCTATACATGCTGTGGTGCTTATGTAAGCCATTCAAGTTTGAGTCCAGCACAAGATCTCCAACAATTTCCTGTTATTCTATTGTAATATTATTGTCAAAGAAAATCATTAAATGAATTATAAATGAAATGGCAGGATATTATCACCAACAGGCTAAAAACACACAGTCTCTCATTAAGACCCCGTTCAGACCCCTGTTCGCTCGGGGTCTGTTTACCTCCAAGTTTGATTAAGTGAATTTCCACAGCTTTCTGAACACAATGATATTCAGCTGCTGTCCACAACAGCACCGTAATTTCGTCTGAATTAGAGCCGTTTCACTTCTGCGTGGGGATTGAGTAAATTAGTCCTTTGTGAAAAGGCAAGCAATTATGGCCACACGGTTCTCTCTCCCTTTTGCTCTCTCTAAATGGCTCCAGAACTTTGCGGTGATGTTCGCGACCGTCGGAAATAAAGAAGGCAGTTAAATAGTCATTTAATGGAATATCAAGGAGAACGCAGCATTAGATGCTGGCAACGGAGAGCAAGGAAGGGAAGAAAAAAATTAACTGCAATTATGTTTGATTAAAGCTATCCTTCTCAATAATCAGCATTTGTGACAGGACACAGGACTCTGGTGGCCTATGGATGCCATGGAGATGTTGAGCAATATTAAGGCCAATAAAGGGATATTAGCATAGCTAATTATGGAAGAGCTGTAGCAGCGAAAGGGGGCCTCTGTGTATTGTAACGCGCAAAATAATTGGCCGAGGCAGTTATCAATTACACAAGACACGAATTTGGTTTGTCAGAGAGAAAAAAAAGCAAAGCAGACGTGTTTAATTTCACATCACAGACCTTCTTCCCTCGCTTTTGTTCTTCACCGGAGGCGTTCGACTTCTAGCTTCCACTGCAACTTGTCGACAAATCTGTGATAAAATGATCTGGCCGGCCGGCGTGGAGTAATTAATACAACCTGTCCTTCACCGCTCTTTCTGACCAGAGGGGCCGAATCCTTATGATGGTGGCGCATGAGAGAGAGAGAGAGAGAGAGAGAAGACGGGGGGCTTGTCGTTTGAAAGGACTTTGGCTTCACAGGCTGAGGTAATTGAGAGGAAAAAAGGGGTACGTTTCAAGCACATCAGCTCAATAACAGCCCTTAGCTCTTATCTTAACCCAAACCATCATTGGATCGTTTTCCTGCCCTCATTCAAAGGAGAAGCCCCCCCTCCCGGCCTCTCCTTCACACTAATCCCACTTCATTCAGCACAAAAGACGCAAAAACAAATAAATGCAGGGGGCGATGCTTCTGTCCCATAACCCCCGTCATAATTGCCGGTAAGTTTACTTTTTCCGAGCCGCCGTCATCTTGATCTCTCAAATTCAGTGCGCTTTTTTTGCAGCGATAAAAGCAGTGGCAGGTTAACTGCAGATGACAGCTATCGCAAAAATCAACTTTTTTATCGATGTTAAAAATCTGAGGAAAATATTATAGCTCTTTAATAGCTCAGATCAATTTTGTCGCTGAAGCGTCTACTAAAATTACTGGAGAAATCAAAAATGTGACAATTGTGGACATAAAATAAGAGGATCGAGCTACACTGGAAACCTAAAATTGGTGAAGGATTTACTTTGCAACAATTTTCACTTGGAAATTGCTAGTAAATTTCACAAACAGCAAGCAACATTGAATTAAACATGAAATTTTGAAGTAGAAAGACGATGCTTTACTCTTGTAAAACATACTCTAATAATCTTTGATTTATTTACAACTTTGAAAGTGTATAAAAATGATTTGTATAGCATAACTCTGATCATTTGGTAAATGGAGAATTTAATAAGAAAAAGTTGACATGTTGGGATTTTTGACTTTTGATTGCAGACTTTGCAGTCTTTTCAGTGGAGAAACATTTGAGAAATCTCCATTTGCTCTTCATTTAACCTCACTGCTGTCTAGAAGAAACGTCTGAGATACAAAAGAGATCTAAATTCTTTCGTATGGGATAAATGTGAAATCTAGCAAGCCTTAATATCATCAAACAAACACAATACAATCATTTATGGGGTTTCCTAAATGTCAATATTTGGCAGCTCCATAAATGATCCTATTGTGTTTGTTCTGTTGTCTAATGTTGTTTTATTAAGACAAAAGAGGGGGGAAACCTGCAACTGCTTTTCTTCCTGTCGTCCCAAGACAGATGAGTGGATGTAAAGAGAGGTAAAGAAATACAATGGCAGATGGGAGCGTGTGTGTGTGTGTGTGTGTGAGCGGTCAGTGTGGACACTAATTGCTGCTCAGGCGTTAATGGTTAGGGCACAGCTGTGTGACTCTGCTGAGTATTGATCACCAAGCAACTTTAGCTGATCAGACCCCAGCCAGCCAGACAATACAGAACACAGACACACACACACACACACACACACACACACTTACACGAGTACATTCTGCTGATTTCAGGTCCAGAAGCTGAGATGGTACACAGGTCAATACAGATCACATTTCCAAAATGCACAAGCTCCCTGTGTCAGCCCTGGCTTCTGATTGGCTGACAGGTCTGATTGTATCTGATTGGTTCTTGGGTGCACTTAAATCTCATTTGACAGAGAGATGTTTTTCAAAACCCGTAATACCAAGTATTGAACTTTGGTGAGTAACTTGTCTACACCATTTATTCTGAGCTATATTTTTTTCTAAGCAATCAGACTTAAACATTACACTTGTCAGACAATAAAACAGGCATAAATAAACCTCAGATGTACACTTAAGGAGGAACCTGAGAAGCCCAAAGTATCATAGAGACTTGAAGACAGCCCTTTTTAGCAACCACCGCCACAGGCAAGCACTATTGAAATCGATTTAATAAATGTAAAAATATAAGTTATACATCTCAAACTCCCTTTTTGGATCTTTTCTGAATGTTTAAATATGTTTAGATCAGGATGCGAGCACCAATAACTGCAGTTCCTTAACTGTCTGATCACGAAGAAAGTGACCCGAACATGTGAAATTGTTGAAGAAATACATAATTTTGTATGTTTGAACATATCTGAGCATCTGCCTAAACATATTTATGCCAGAAGTGTTTTAGACATGTGTTCCTGTTGTGTGTGTGTGTGTGTTTTCTCCCTCAGGCAGACTGCTGTACCAGACCCAGACTGGTGTGCACATTCTCTCCTCCTTTCTATCTGGCTCTCTCTATTAGTCCTCTCCTCCATAGTTTTTCCTAATATGTAACATGCTTCTGACATCATTTCCCCAACAGATCACTGCTTCTGTCAATCACAGCATTTTGTCTTAGACTGGGGCCTCATTAAACACTCTCTCTCTCTGTTACCCTCCTCCTTCCACTCTCCTTTACCATTCCCTCTCTTTTCCCCCCTTCTTCCACTTTTTTTTTTTTTTTTTTTTTTTAGGTGTGCTGAAGGATCTTGTGGAGGTTCCCTGTTGCAAATCAGGTCTCTTTTCCATGACAGGGTGTTATGTGAGATAATACACATCAAATAAGTTGTAAAATGACAAGAACAGAAAAAAAAAAAAAAACTAGACTGTTCAGCGACAAAACAGCATTTTTTTTTAGCTATTATTATAATTATTTTTTTATTTAATAATTTATTTAATAATTTAATATGATTAATATAATTGTTTTTATAATAAATAAAAATATTTAAAAATGTAATTGAAAAATATCACAAGTGAAATGATTGTTATATGAATTTTATTAATATAAAAAATATAAAACTAGATTTTTCACTTTATAAAAAAACAAAACGTCCCTGCAACTGTTTTTTAGATATAGCTATTTTTTTAAATTAATGATAAATTATAATTTAATAACAATATATATATATATATATATATATATATATATATATATATATATATATATATAAAATTATTGATAATAAAATTAAATATTTAAAAATCACATATGAAATGATTGTTATATGAATTTATTAATTAAATATAAAAAATATAAAACTAGATTTTTTACATTATAAAAAAATGTCCCTGCAGCTGTTAAAAAATGATAAATTATAATTTAATAACTATTTTAATTATTTAATTACATCATTTCACATATGTGAATTTTAAATATTTAATTATATATATATAAAATACATTATTTTTATTATTATTATTATTAATAAAATTTTAAAAAAATGTATAAATCACATATATGAAATGATTTCTATGAATTTTGTTCATTAAGTATTAAAATATTTAAACTAAAAGCTGCTTGTGATAAAGGCAGTGAATCTTAAAACAAATATACTGGATAAAATGTTCTAAAACTCATAAGACACATAAATAAAAAATTGCCGGTGGGTTATGTAGTAAAATAGTCAATTACGTCATTGTTCCGCACTTGAATATGTAGGAAATGTAGGCTGGTTCTGAAACAAATCCCCCGGCCCGAGAACCAGCACCATTTCTGTGGAAAAGGGGTAGTAGGCTATGCATGTTTTACCTCTCTAGCTCTTTCCATCTCCAAGCTCAGCTCTTTGATGTTGGGAATGCAGGCTCAAGTTTCCCCGGGAGGAGGTGGTGGTGGTGGGGGGGGTGGCAGGGGGGGGCGGGAAGGGGGGGGGGGGTGAATCAATCCTGCTTCTGATTGGCTAACAGACTGACCACACATGGCCAAGGATGCTGTTGTCTTTACCTGACCTAATCCTCACTCGCTGATGGATATGTGATCACTATTTTGTTTGTTTCTTTGTTTGTTGTGTCTCTATTCTACTCCAGACGTCTCCTTGTGTGTTCATTACCCTTTCTCGACTCTCTCTCTCTCCTTCCCCATCTAAAATTCATACATTCCCACATTCTTTCAAGACAGCCCTAATTAGGAACTGTCATCTTTGCCGATTTTAATTATTAATTAAAAACAGGAAGGAGAGAGTGAAAAAAGCACATTTCAAATCAGGCCATGAAGGAACACACACACACGCACACACACACACACACACACACACACACACGGCTTGCCTGATGTCTGAAGGCTGTGGTCTCAGTGATGCTGATTAAAAACGTATTAAAACATTATAAATGATTAATGTGGATCCAGTTCTGAGTGGCAGTTATTGGTTTTAACACAGGTAATGCAGCCTAATGACACGGGCACATGTGGACCCTTCGTCCATGTCATTATTCCTGCATGTCAACAACCACACACAGAGAGAGAGAGGACAGGCCGTTACATCAGAGCATTTTCAAGTCATCCATCAGCTCGCTGTAGCTCAATCAGAGACGCTGAGAGAGCAGAGGTGCTGTTACGGGCCCCCAGACAGGCGGCGGGTGATCGGCGCTAATAGATTTCCATAATGGACATGAGCGGAGGATGTGCAGGTCACTTTGCAGAAGATTCGTTTTTTAGAGCCTGAAATACTGACGAGAGCGGGTTTGTCACCAAAATAACACCAGTCTGAAAAGTTTGGAGGAATTCAAGGATAATAGCAAAATCAGAAATTAGATCCCTTTAATATCTCAAATGTTTCTACTAGACTGCAATAAGACTGAATAGAGAGCAAATTTCCTGCTTAAAAGACCCCAATAATTTCATATTCCTCTCCTCTACAGTTCTGAATCTCAGACTCATAATGTGCTCATATTTACTAAATTACCAACCAAGAGGGAAGTTTCACTGATCATTAATTGCTCTTTCATTGCTCAGGGAACTTAGTAGAGTATTATTCTATAGGAGAAATAAAATTAGACACAAGTTGATTGGGAAATCTAAGCACAGTTTGAGTCATTGTTGAGATATCTTCTTAAACTCTACATGTGTAAGATTACCAGGGCCTTTTTCTCACTCAGACTAAAAATGTGCTCATATTTACTTAAGGGATCAGTTCAGTTCAGAATTAAAATTTTCTGATAATTCACTCACCCCCATGTCATCCAAGATGTTTAGGTCTTTTTTTTTTACTTCAGTTGAAAAGAAATTAAGGTTTTTGAGGAAAACATTCCAGGATTTTTCTCCATATAGTGGACTTCAATGGGGACCAACGGGTTGAAGGACCAAATTACAGTTTCAATGCAGCTTCAAAGGGCTCTACATGATCCCAGGCGAGGAATAAGGGTCTTATCTAGTGAAACGATCGGCCATTTTCTAAAAACATTAAAAATTATATACTTTTTAATCACAAAAGCTCTGCGATTCGCCACGCATTACATAATCACGTTTGGAAAGGTCATGTGTGACGTAGGCGGCAGTACCGAGCAAAGTACCGTTTGCAAAGCGAATGTCAAGCGGCCTTTAAAAAAAAAAAAAAAGCTAAAACAACGATGTCGGAAGATTTTGAAGTTGGAGGACAAAATAAGAGTTTTTCACCCTACCGCTGTACCATGTTACGCATGACCTTTCCAACGTGATTACGTAATGTATGTCGCATCGCAGAGCTAGCGCAAGATGAGCATTTGTATTTTTTATTTTTTATTTTTAGAAAATAACCAATTGTTTCGCTAGATAAGATCCTCATTCCTCATCTGGGATCATGTAGAGCCCATAGAAGCTGCATTGAAACTGCAATTTGGACCTTCAACCCGTTGGTCCCCATCGAAGTCCAAACGAAAACTTTTGGGAGAAATAAAACGCACACAATTTGATATGCAAATCTGAGCACAGTTTGAGACATTGTTGAGATCTCTACATATGTGAGATTAATGGAGTCTTTTTCCTCAGCTGTCCAGTAGTTTAATGAACTATAAAAGAGCAACTTCTGAGCAATAAAATCCTCAAAAGAGAAGAGTGAATGGAGGGGTTATTGCGAGCAATGTGCATCATTTTATTCCTGATGCATAATATATGTTTCTAAAGTGATCAAGAGTGTGAGGTATTATAGTTTACCATGCATGAAAAAGACAACGACAGACAGGGAATAATGCAAAGGGTAAAGGTGCATTACTGCTACCCAATGCACCGTACGCCAAGAACCAGGGGTCAGTCATTAAGAGACAGTAGGGCAAACGCAAGAGCTAAAACAACAGAGCGGGTGAAATGAAATGACAAATGAAGAGAAGCTGGATTAGGTGCCGTGCCGTCCAGAAATGACGTGAGTGCCATATTTGTGAAACAATAATGCGGCTGGCAGCATGGATCCTTGTTCCTGATTCATCTACGGCCGTATGGCGTAGCTTTGTCAGTCTGCGCGTGGTATAAATTATTCAGTCTGAGAGATGGCAATTACAGAACCCTGCACAACCAAAATGAATATTTTATAAGGACTAAAACTGCACCGGAATGAATCATAGACACACATGTACACACACACACACACACACACACACACACACTGGGAGTGTGTTTGTACATGGCAGGACCAGAGGCCTTTGGTGCTTTCATATTGTTGACTGAAATCCAGAGAATTCTAATAAGCAAATATATTAGAGGTTTACATTGTCACCGTTTTGCCGGCCGTGCCTGTGGACAGATCCCAGGAAAAGGGATTCCGACTGGGAAACTCGTAAATCCTCAATCTGAAAGGGAATGTCATTTCTTTCAGTTTAAAATACATGGCGATTCAAGCAGCTTTTAAAATCAATGCAGAACGTCATTCACAACCAATTTTAACGGATGTTGAAACCGATATTCAACAACTTGATTTCATCAATTAGGACCTGATTGGATCATGAAAATTTCAGATTTATGATGTCAGCCCAAAATGAAAGTTGTTCACATTTTGATGGAAATAACTTGCACTTGAACCATGCAAATTAAGAGTGGAAATGTGCTTTAAGAAAACAAATACAGTCGATTTCATGCGGATGTATTTTAATATCTGTACTGTTTTAAAAAACATTGTTTATTAATGCAGAGAAACGCAGGTTTTGACCCCTGTGAATGTACTCTTCGTCTCTTGCCAACAAGAAAGAGAGCAAGTGAGCGAGAAAGATGGAAAAGAGGTAAAAAAAAAATAAATAAAGACAGAGAGAAAGAGAAACACACTGAAAGGCTAATGGAGGCGGATTATACTGCCAGCCTACCCGAAGCATCGTCTGATAAAGGTTTTGTCTGTTGAGTTTCCTGCAAAGTCCAGCTTTATAATGCTGAAACAAAAAATAACATTGTTCTTTAGGCTTGCAGGAGCAAAGCAACCTGCTTGAATGGGTATTGTGTGAACAGAGGCAGTGATACCTAAAGCCTTTGTACAGCAGAGGCAGGTCAGGCCTATGACATCAGCGCGACACAAGCAGGCCTCTGTGCGGCCCGCTCCAGCAGGAGCTCAGCATGGTGGGAAAATACGTCAGGAGAAAGCTTTTTTTATCTGAGCACTCTCTCACAAACACACACACACACATTCATGATGATGGGACACACACAGGGGACAACACATAGGGGTGTTTTTTTTAAATCACACTCAAAATAGCATTTTTAATGCTCAGATGTTGCTCTTTTATAGCTCAGAAGACTGAGTATCAGCTTTGTCTCTCCTGAAATTCCATGAGAAATAAATAGTTGTGGAAGAATGTAATGTAAAACGCTTGAGTTCCTTCTGAAATTTTTTGAGTGCAAACCTAAGCACAATTTGAGGCATTGCTGAGATGTCTTCTGAAATTCATTTTTTTTCTCGGGACAAAAAATATGCATTTCCTCTCAATTTGATCTGATTAATGTCTAGGAGAAACAATCGATATATTAAATATATATTAATATATTTTCTTTCCTATGTGACACAAATTCACATTGTGCTGCTCTTTTATCACTCAGGAGACTTAAATGAACCATATCTGAGAACTCCATGAAATATCAATTTTGTCTCACCTTGAGACTTCCATGAGAATCGGAAGAATGTGAAGAAAAATTTCAAACTTTCAGAGTGCAAATCTGAGCACTGTTTGAGACTTCTTGCTTGAGTTTTTCTCAGGATAAATATATTCTGTATTTCTCTATTTGATCTCATAAAGAAAAACAATTGATCTATTAAAGAGATTTGTGTTTTTTCTCCTAGGTAACCCAAATGCAATTCCGTTGCTCATAGGTTGCTCGTTCATTGCTCATTGAACTTAATGGAGTTCTCAGTTATGGATCATTTTAGCATCAGCTTTGTCTCAGATGTGTCTCCTAATAAAATACAAAACACTCTCAAGACATTAATAATCAAGAGATATCATTTGTGTTTTTTTCTTTTCTATGTGACCCACCACCTTCAAATAAAGTGCTCTTTAAGCAGCAACAGATGAAGTGCGAGTTCTGCAGCAAAGCGGCGAGATGACAGAATCCGACTCGTATGCATTGAAAGTGAACGGGAGGGAGAGGGAATGACAAAGTGCTCGCAGCACAGCGGGATAAATGGTCTGAAGTGGAGTGAAATATAGACAGGAAAGGAAGCGGAGAAGGAGACATGCATTCCAAAGCTGCTGTCCCTCTGATGGCTGTTACCCAGATAACTGACACCGCTGCTTTTGCCTGTCTGCGCGGGACACATGGGCTTTCAAACAGGGTTATAGGCAAATAATAAGGATGCTCTCACTTACAGGACTGACATGCAAGCATCCTTTACAACAGAAAAAAAAAGCAAGAAGGGTGGGGGGAAAAACGCTTCTCTCCATGGAGAAAACAGCGAGTTGTCAAGTTGATTTTGTAGAGCAGTAGTTGAGGCAAGAGCCGACAGCGTTGGCCTCTGTCTTTCCTGTCGCAGGTACACAAATGTGTCAGCATACATGGAGATGCGGCTCTTCAGGGGCCGCCACATGCACGCTGGGGTTTGGGGGCGATGAGCTGGAGGGTTATTAAAGGATCTCATTGCTCTTTCAGCTGTATTAGAATGACAAGCCACAGGGAGAGGTGGTTTCTAAACCACCGCGTGCCACTAGGGGGCTTTCAGCTCAACAGGAGAGGAAATACAAACAGATCACATCATTTTTGAATGATAAAAGGAAATATGATTCCAAACTGGGCGGTACAATGGTAAAAATGTGTCAAGCGATTTATATGCCATTTATATTATTTACTATAGTGTACTCTGCATGCGGTCATGCTGTCACAGTGACTTGAATGTACCTCAAATAATAATAATAATACTATATGAGTAGTCTTTTGTTTTTAGGTTTTACTTTTGATGCAATATAGTTTTTTTGTTATGAATAACTTTAGGTTTTGGTTTGCATGCATCAAACTGTAAACAAAGAGAATTATTAAATTAAGTACATTTCATTTGTAAAATATTTAAGTCCATCGATTATAAAAAATAAAGATCACTACATGGTTAAATAGAATGCATATATTTATGTGAAATGTATCTGTGTTTGTGTTTTTATGCTTGTTTGTGCACAAATTTGTATAATGACATTGGTATTACATTGTTATTACAACGTAAATGTGGTTTGTGAGGACATTTCCTGAGTTCTCGTAATTAAAATGGCTAAAAACATACTAAACCATGTTTTATTAAAAATTTAAAAATGCAGAAAAATAAAGTTTTCTGTGAAAAGGGTAGGTTTAGGGGTAGGGTTTGTGTAGGGGGATAAAATATACAGTTTGTACAGTATAAAAACCATTACGCCTATACACTGTAAATAAAATATTGTTGGTTTAACATAAAAAAGTAAGTTACCTGGTTGCCTTGAAATTTCGAGTTCATTGAAATTAAAAATTTTAGTTAATACAATGAAGGCGATTGGTTTAATAAATAGAAACTCAAAATATTATGTTATCTGAACCAAGTTTATTATCTAAGTTGATTTGACAAAAGAAAAAAAGTTGTGTTAAATCATGAAAATATTTTTTTTACAGTATATGGAATGTCCTCATAATGATAGGTGGACCAGCATATGTGCGTGTGTGGTAAATATTACTATATTATAATAATTATAATATATTCTGGTCATTCTGCTATCTCACTATTCCAGACTCTTAAATATGAAACTACTGTTGTTCATGAGATCAGAATGGTCTGATGAACTCTGATGGGTGGCGCAATAACGGTTATTATAAACACTCCACGTACATGTTAAGGTCAAAGGGCACGGTTGATTTAAACCTTGTCTTTCTCTTCTCATTTTAAGATCTATTTGCAGACATTACACCCTGCTGGCCTGATTATCTGAAGTCAATCAGAAACCCTAATCACACAGAACGACTCCCTCACATCTATCAGAGGAGCCGGCGAAGAAGAAAAAAAAGCTAAATCTTGTTACCTATGTACAATAGCGACGCTCAGGCCTGGGAAGGCCGGGCCCTCCCTAGAGGAAACGGCCCCATTAATTGCCGCTGTAAGTGTGGATCCAGCACAGGGTGGGATTCAATACAGAGCCGTTTATCCTGGAACCCGCTGTCACGGCGCCGGGTCACGATCCCAAACCGTCCCGTCGAAATCACCAAGGAGAAGCGATAATGAAAATTTCTTCATGTATAAAATTCTTAATCAAAATGCTGTCGGTGTCATCTACCGGCAGCACTCGCGACTTAAATTAATATACAACAGAACCTTTGGCAAAATTAACATGCCCTCTTTTGACATGCGATTCCCAACCCCAGCCTAGACGAAGGGATGAAAGGAAGAAAGACACAAGGAAAGTGTCGAAATCACCACTGAGAGAAACAAACGAAATATAAATAAAAAACTCTAACAAGCTCAGAATTGGGGCTTCACAATTGAATATCTTTTCACTTATTAAGTTTAAAACAACAAGAATAAAATCCAATTATTGGGTGATTTTTCGCTGTTTTTATGGTGTGGATTTGTTGATGTAATGCTTCCTGTATCTGTCCCAGGCGGATATTAGTGAACTCGCCCTCCGAGAAACAACAGTTTCAGCAAAACACCACGGAGTAATGCAGATATTCACACTTTTAATGACCTCAGGGAGCACATCTAGCGTACGGCAGTGTGCTACGAACCAAAGCGCAGACTCGTAGACTATCTGACTTCCCTCCACTGCTGACACGGCTGCATCACGCAAATAAAACCCACGTTTGATAAACAAGAGCTCTGCTATGAAATGCAATAATGCTACAAGGCCACCGTAGCAACGCCTGGGGGACTGTCGAAGTCTCTCCTCAACTTTTCATTTAACAATTGGACCGTTCCAAGTGAGCGCATCTATCTGAATGCGCTCGCATGTACTTAGCACACACTGGCTTGGGCGGTTATCTGGAAATGTGTTCAAATTGGCCACTTTCTTCACCGAACGTCACAGCGCTCATTGATTTCACAAAGCTTCAACGTTGGCCCCAACAGACCCAACATCAGCTTTTCTTGTGAGCTCAGGAGAACTCTCAATTTACCCCAAGACAGGTCTTAGACTACAACGACGGGTCCCATCTGCATGCTCACAGATTAAACATTCAATTTGTTCCCCGATAGGCCACGAGTCCCACCACTTACCATACAAATGAAAAAAAAAAAAAAAAACAACATGTCAGACTTGTGTCTCCGCCTCCGTCCCAGCATCACAATACCCTTCTATTGCTGCAATATTTACTTCAGGGGAATTGCGACACGTGGCGTATTTATCTTCATGAAAAATGAGCATCTGAAATTGAAATCACCTTTTGAATGGGGCGCGGATACAGCCCGCCGCTAATATGCTTCATGAACTATAAAATTTAGTCACACGGTACGGCTGTATTACTGCCGAGGGTTTAGCGCACGCTCGCGCGCACACACACATCAGGCAAATTTTCCCCGTGTTAAGCTGCCGCGAGCTCCGGCAGTTGATTCAGTGTGATAGTCATTACGCTTACATGACGGTACAAGTCAGCCCTGTCAGATTTATGCCCCTCTCCTCCGTTTCTGCTTTAATCTCACCCTCAATAAGCTATTTGCACTTGCTGCCTCACGCAAGCAAATTGAAATAGGGTGCAAATTTGCGGGTCTTAAATCTGAACAAGTACAGACACATATTTTTCACCTGCCTCCCCTCATTTTCTCACAAGTAAACACAATACGTGTCCTCCGTCATGCATTTATGCCTTGGAAAAGATTTGTCTTTCTTCTTCTCGTTCTCACTCTCTCACTTTCTCTCCACCTTCGCTGTGAGAAAATAATACTCTGCTAAACAGCTGTCGGCTAAATCCATGAATGCTTGCGTAACTCGACAGAAAACAACATTTCCTCTTTAAAAATA